>PVIH01007001.1:7205-105044 GCA_004025045.1 Sigmodon hispidus
GGTCACATGACTACTAACTGTAAGGACTAAGGTCACATGACTACTAACTGTAAGGCCTAAGGTCACATGACTACTAACTGTAAGGGCCTAAGATCACACACTATGAACTGTAATGGCTAGATTCCAGTGGAGATGCTACTTCAAGGGACTTTTTTTTTTTTTAAATCTATGAGAGAAAGTGAAGTGCCAAGGATTTCAGACAGTAATTAAAAATCTATTTGTCAAATCCACATAATCACTTCTGGGTTAGTGAATGGACACTGGGTGCTTTTTATAATAACTGTGAGGAAACAGCCACTCGTTCGAAGTGGGAAATTCTTGGATCTATTGTAACAGCTGAGCAGTTCCCAGGAGGGCTGTAGAATGCAGCACAGGATGGTATCACCTCACTGAAGATGTCTAGATAACCAGTCTTTGATACAGTACAAGATCTGCTTCTCACACTCCAGGACTCTAGATAACACAGTCCTGGAAAATGCACTGTTCACTTGGGGCTTATGACACCAAACTAATAGATGTGTCTCTTAGTTAGGTAGGTCCATTTCTCCACTGGGATACAAATGTCTTCAAACACTGGATTACGGTATCTTGGCCATTGTCAAATGACTCAGCTGTTGTGTCTTAATCTGGAAGGTATCTATAAGCCAATGCTAAGAACTTTCTGCCAGCTAGGGATGTCATTGCTCATAAAACATTTTGGTTTCAGTGCAGCAAATCCTAGTTCAGTGCTTGCTCTTTGTACCTGTGCTGTATGAAACTGTCACCATGTCTACACAAAGGCAGCTGTCACTCTGCTCCGAAACAGAGCTGGCAAGTGGCAGTTGAGTGTGCTGTGAATGTAAAACAGTGGATTAAGGTGGCACTGGTTTTAACAATGATTTTCCCACAGTCACATGGGTCCCGACAGGCCCCATCTTTCCAAACTTCAATTGGTTTTGTGCTGACACATCCATGACAACACTGATGCTGGCAGTCATAATCATCACCTTGTGTGCTTTCCTGTCTGTATTTCCTTTGCCTTGGTTAAAGCCACATAACAAAGCTTGACATCTTAACCATTTGAGGCAGTGTTGGGTATTCACTCACACTGCCGTGAAACAGATCTTCAGAGCATTTTCCTCTTATAAGTCTGAAACTCTAGGCCAGCAGTTCTCAACCTTTCTAGTGTGAACAGTTCCTCATGTTGTGACCCCTAACCTATAATTATTTTCATTGTTATTTCATAACTATATTTTTGCTATTGTTATGAATCATAATAACATATCTATGTTTTCCATTGGTCTTAGAAGACCCCTGTGAAAGGGTTGTTCAACCCTAAAGAGGTCACGACTCACAGGATGAGAACAAATGCTCTATACCCTTAAACAGCTCTCTTACCTTCTGGATTCCTTCCTGTGATCTAAGGTGCTCTGGCAACATCATCTACATGGAATGATGCAGTATCTTTTTTTTGTGTGTGTGACTTTTTTCACTTAGCACAAGTCTAAGTTTTATTTATATTGTCCACTGATATAAGTCCCATAGTTTGAAATATAGTTGTATCTCTTCATTCACAACAAGATGTAGTCATCTCTGCGCGTGTGTGCGTGTGCACGCACGCGTACACACACACACACACACCAATTCATCAGATGCTACATATGCATATTTTTCCTCTGCCTTGAATTAACATATTTCATTGTCTTTGTGACCAGATACCTAACAAAGCAGCTTAAGGGAAGGACATTTGTTTAGGTATACACTTAGAAGGAACACAGTCGATGATGGCAGGGAGGGCATGGTAACAGGCAGCCTCATGACAGGGGCTCATGTGGCTGAGACACTTTTTCACTCCTCAGCAGAACAGGGAGCAGACTGGAAGCCAGATGTGTGCAGCTATATCATCCTCAAGGCCCACGCCCAAACACTCATTTCCTGCAGCAAGGCTCTTTCTCCTAAAAGTTCCACAACCAAAGCATTTGTCAGCTGGTTATCAAGTTCAAGTACATTAGCCATTGTAAATGGTTATTTCCTGCCCCAACTGCTTACTCCCTTTCCTGGCAGCTGCTTCCCAAATAACTGACTCAAGACTTAATATAAATTATAAATGACTGGTCAATAGCTCAGGCTTGTTGATACCTAACTCTTAACAATGAAATTAACCCACTTCCATTAACCCATTCTATTCTAATCCATGTGTATTGCCATATGTCCCATGGCTTATTACCTCATATTCTACACATCCTGCTTGCTTTGCAGCTGGCTGGTGTCTCTCTGACTCCGCCTTTCTCCTTGCCATCATTCTTAGTTTATCACCCTGCCTAGACTTCCTGCCTGGATATTGGTCAATCAGCATTTTATTAAACCAATTTGAGTGACAATTTTTTACAGTGTACAAGAGGATTATTCCACAGCAGGCCGTTTCACAGGCAAACTGTAACAGCAACCCACTGCCCCGCCCCCCTCACACTAGTGAGAATGCTCTCAGGTGTTGTCAGTGATCTTTACTGAGAAGGCACAGGGACATGCTGACACTGGGTTCTGCTCCTAGCTGCTGTCCCATTCAGTGTGTGCCACTGTCTTGTGCCAGCTTCTTACCTGCACAGTTCCAGCATCCCCTGTGTCTCTGCATTCACGCTCTCCTTTCCATCTTTTCTCTCATTCCTGCTTCACTCTTCTGGATCTAGTGTTCGCTCCAGCTTCTGGGACAAAAAATATAAGAGGCAAGGAGCTTGCTTCTAATGGATGTGAAAGTTTCACACATTACTTCTGCTCAGATGGTCCAGATCACAAGGGTGTCTGGAAATAAACCTGGGTGTTATTACTACCAGGAGAGAAAACGTCTTGCTGCAACTGCTGTTTAGAACAGATTAATAAAAAGAGAGGCTTTAAAGTTAGAAGGAAAGGGATCAGAGAAGGCATGTGAATGCCAAATGGTCACACAGCAAAGCGTACAAAAGAAATCTTCTTCATGAATGAATGCATGAAGAACTAAATGAATGAGTGAATGTTTATTAAGTTTAAACTTCTAGACTAGGATTGCAAATTAAAATGACTCTAAGACACCAGGTAGATGATGTAACCAAATCACATAGGATGTATAAGTGAGGGATGGTAGGCCAATTCAACTGGAGTTACATAACATGTCTAAAGTCTCCAGGAGACATCTAAAGGCAGCATCTCCCAGCTTCAGATGCCATTTATATGAGAATGTGGCCTTGTATAGCAAGAGATTGAAAAAAAAAAAGTAGGAAACTTACATTTTATGTAACATCCTCAAATTTTTAAATTAAAATCTGAGGAGTTTTGAAACAGACCCAACAAACACATTCATGGGAAAGATTTGGCTTCAAGTCACTAATCTGCAGTCTCTGATGGGAAACTGCTTGAAATTTTTGGCACACAGGATTGGTAGCTTCTAAACATTAATCTGGCCCTGATTTTGGGGTATGCCTCTAACTAAGCACACTGATTGTCAGCTGTGGCTGCTTATAATAAACACTGGAGGTCATTCCAAGCATCCTTATGCCAGACTTCACCCCAGAGCAATTAAGTCTGAATCTGTTGGTTGTTGTCTTACAAACTTTCCAAGTATGGCTGGCAAAGGGTTCTTGCCATGTGAGCCTGGAGACTTGAATTTGATCCCTGGGACCCAGCAAGGATGGATGGAGAGAGTCAATTCTACAGTCTGTCCTCTGACCTCCATACACGTGTGGTGGCACATACATACACATACAATGACTGTTTTCAAGTAGTCGCAATGTCTGGTTAAGTTGGAAACTAACCCTGTAAGACTGTGTTGGAAGGTTTGTAGGTTTTCTTTTTCAGTCGGCTGTTTTGTTACCAGTCACATGTGTGTATCAATAAAGACAATTTGATATGTTTTTGAATAAGAAAGCAGAATTGGGGCAGATTGCAGATTTCAAGTTGAAATTTGGATGCTAGGAAAAGTAAGGATTTAATGAAAGGTCCACGGGGACCACATGAAATTAGGTTACACAGTAAACGTTATCTTAAATGCCAATGCCATGGCTGTAATCCAAGTTGAGAATTCTAAATCAACACAATGGTTTTAAAGATAAGCCTAGAAAATTCTCTTTAGGGATAATAACAAGTCTTCAGTGTGATGTTTTTGTGGCGATGCCAGGAGGGAAAAGCAGCTGTGGGTTATCACTGCTGATAGATTTGTTGAGCATGTCAAGGTCATTGTTCAAGGTTGGTTGAGAAGAACCTCATATATGAAACAAATTCCTTCTTGGTTACCCAGGAGGAATGCATCTGTGCAGACTCTGGCTTCTGCAGAGCTTTCTATGGGCCCTGAAGGTCTATTAGTGATGATTTATCGCCACCGTGAGGCAATACTAAGCACTGCAACTGATTCTCTCAGTCCTTGTCACAAATTTAAACATGAAGCTGAAAATATCAAGGGGTGTGTGTGTGTGTGTGTGTGTGTGTGTGTGTGTGTGTGTGTACTTTTCTTCTCTTGGTATGGAATGGCCATGATTTGTCAACATCCTCAGGTACAAATAGGATTACAAAAAATGTATTTGATATTTAGGTTTACAGTTTCAAGTCTGGAGAGAAGGAACAGGAGATAGGGGTATATTCAAAGAGGGCTAGAGGGTAAGAGGAGGGTGGGAGGAAGAGAGAGAGAGAGAGCGAGCGCGAGCGAGCACCACAGTACATTTGCTGATATCAAAAGTCAGTAGGCAGAACTATTTTTGAGAGTCTGTCCTTCACCTTCACCTTTGCTGAGGCAGGGTCTGTCTTTCTCTGCCTTTTTGTGTGCTCCAGATTAGCCAGTCATGTGCTTTGGGGAGACTTTCTCATCTCCACCTACTTGCTTATCCTACTATGATTATGCCTCCAGCTCTGGACATGGTTTCAGGGTATCACACTCAGGTCCTCAGGCTTCCACAGCAATCTTTTATTCATTAGGCCATCTTGCTAACCCACATTAAAATCCAAGTAAAGCAATGCTGAACACATTAGTGAATTATTTTCTTCTTAAGCATGAAAGCAGTAACTTTTCATTACTGTGGTGTTTTAGAAGAAGACAGTTACAAATCTGAACAATCTCTACCTTTATTGCTTGCTTATAGTATTTCAAGAAAGATACCAAATTATCATTCATAGGACTACAAATCTGTCCAGTGATGTAAAGGTTGACATTTGGTTGTAACTCACAGCCCCATCTCTTATTTATGAACACTTAAGTCTCTCAAAAATTACTGTAAAAGTTTTATGCTTTTTGTTTGGTTTTATTTCTTGAGATAGCACTAGCTTTGTGTCCCAGCTTGGCCTAGAACTTACTCTGTAGCCCAAGCTGTTCCTAAACCTGTGTTATTTAGATGGCAGAACCTCCTTAGTGTTTAGATTACAGGTGAGGGCCATTATGCTTGGATGAAGTTTTTAGTTTTGAGACCGAGTATATTTTTGTCACACCATTGCATTATTTTATGAAATTCCAAAGAGTAAAAGCTACATGAATGCTGATATTAACGTTATTATATTATGAATCTAGAGAACTGCTGTCTGTTATATAGAACAAAACCTTATAAGAACCTTTGGTCTCTTGTCTCAGTTTTGAAAAATAAACAACAGATACATTTTATTGATTGGCTTATGTATACCTCTTAGGTCGGGAGTTTAATATATCACTGGCTGTGAGATACCGTATTCATTGGGACATGTCATTTCAACATGGTTAACTCTGTCACATGGGGCTCGGGATGAATTTTTTCTCAGAAAATCTTAATAGCACGGGGCTGTGACATTAACAAGCCCAAAGTGTGAAAATATTCACAGTGCTTTCTCAGCACTGTAACGTGGCAAGAAACAGACATGTGGGAGGAATCAGGGTCTGGTGACAGTTTATAAGATGCCCAGAGAGGGGCCAATGGTGGCAGTAAGGAAGTGAGTACCCAGCAAGAAGTAGACTCGGGTTAATAGGAATTTATGTCAGATAAGGTAAATATTGGAAACATTCATCTTGGAGAGTCACCTTCGCGATGTTCATCAGGACTGTTATTTGTCCTCTGTTCATACAAAATAAGGAAAAATCATTCCTAAAATGTAGGTTCTATGTCAGGGTCACTCATGATGTCAGCCCGTGTCTGAGCCAAGGCAGACTGGGAACATTCACTGTCAATAAAAGCTTTGTCAAGAAAAGATGCTTCTGTAAGCCAGGCCTAGGTGCTTTCTGTTCTTCAGGCTGAAGAATGAAGATGTTGGCTTACATCCCAGGAAGCTGGCAGCTCGATCTGGTTCCCACATGAAGCACTGATCTTCATGCTTTAGCTAGGACCAAAGGAAGCACTTGTATTTTATTCTTTATTGAATGAGTTAAGAAAATCATATTGGCAAAGTATCACTTACAGGTGATGTTCTGACTTGGTTTTTTTCTGGAGACTATAATTACTCGCATGGGTGCTTGCTTGTGTGTGTGTGTGTGTGTGTGTGTGTGTGTGTATATGTGTGTGTGTGTGTGTGTGTGTGTGTGTGAGAGAGAGAGAGAGAGAGAGAGAGAGAAGGAGGGAGGAGGGGTATATGACAATTTATAATTTAGTACTTTATCGTTTTTCTTCCTTATTTTCCCCCAAATTAAAGGCGACATAGCTGATGAAACATTTTTGCTATGTTTTCCTTAGCATAGAGAAGATTGTATTTTATTTGCAAGATAAATATTTATATTTGAATTTACATCTATGATCTAAAGCTTTAGTAAAGCTCTTTTCCTTGGCTCAGCTTCACCCCATCCCAAGTGTTATATCATTTGGTGTATCTTGTTTAGGAGACTACCGACCAAGGTCTGCTAAATGAGCTGTGGGATCTGTAAAAAGGCCCCAATCTTTTGCTGACACATTCTACCTGGGAAATCAGATGATAAAGAACTCCTGAAGAGTCCTGCTTATGATATAAAATAGAGGAACATTCAGAAGCACAGTAGACAGGACATTATCACAAAGGGAAAGTCACACTTGGTAGGATAGATTTCTGGGCAATGTATTAGTGAGTGAAAGGCTTCCCCGGTGCATGCTTGCAGAACATGGTGGCTGAGTTCTTACTTTCTGGTGTTAAACCTAGTGTCTGTATTATTTTGGGAAAGCATTATTTTGACTTTTTGGTGCCTCAGTTGTATCCCAGCACGTGACAGAAGGAAGCAAGAAGATCTTGAGTTTAAGGGAATTCTGGACATCACAGGGAGGTCAGAGCCATTCTGTACACATCAAGATACTATCTCAGAAGAGCACTGCAGAAACAAAATATGAGCGTGGTGTAAGGATATGACAACCAAGGGTGTTTAAGTGTCTAAAGAGCCCCAAATACTACTTTACCACCCTCTTATCCTGTTTCCTCTTCCATTGTTGAGCTGCCAAGGTCACTTTGAAGTCAGCTTTCCACACCATCCCCATCCACATTGTTCAAGTCTCCCTGTCCCGTACCTTGGGACCTTTAGTGGCTACCCCAGTTCTCTGTACATCTTCTTTGTGAGACTCTGGGCTTCCTGCCATGATGGATAATGTTTATATTGTATTAGAGCTGATTTTCTTCTAATTGGTCCAATAATTTTAGCTAATGCACTTCTCCGTCATCTTAAGAAGTTTATGTAGAGAAATTTATGCAATGACTATGTGTTCAGACAAATATAAACAACATTCTAGCTTATAATATTGCCACACAGCAACCTTATAAATAATATGTACTTATTTATTTGTAAATATGAATATTTATAACATATTTATAATTACATACTTATAAATAATCCCCACAGTAAATTTAAGCAGAAGGGGGTGATTATACTATACTGTGTACTGAAAGGAGAAAGACCTCCAATTGGTCTAAAATTGTCTGCTACAGTCCTGATGGATCAAGATGGAAAGATTAAGAAAAGATACTGGAAAACCAGCAATAAACTGGGATGATTCTTAGGGGAGAAAGATTTAAGTTTGATCCTGAAGATACAGTAAGTAAATTGCAAACTGTTAAGAAAGAGTGTGAAAAACAGCAAAGGCTGGTTCCCCATCATACTAAGAAGCTGTACAGACCACCGTGTGACATCTACTCAGCTTGGTACCCTCCTCACTTTGCAGCCAGAGCCTGCCTGTCCTGGTCCAGGAATGCTTCCTGTTAGAGCATCTCTCCCCGGCTTGCACTGCATCTTGAGGCCTCCCCATCACCCAAGATCACCAGACTACCTGTGGTGCTGCTTAGCTGCCAGGCCTTTATTTCTAAGACCTTAGGAGACTTTAAAAGATTTCTCTTATGTGAGTTTGAAAATGTTCAACATCAGTGTTAAGGCACAATCAGAACCATCGTGACAGAGCCTGAGGAGCTGATGTGAAGAAACTTGAGTGTGCTGCACATTTTTAGGCACTGCAATACAGAGCACACAGTAGGTCTGCTGTTTATAGCCTGCTCCTGGGTCATCTCATCTGTGCCATGGTCTGCAGCACCACTGCATGTTGCTGTCACTGACTAGATCTTCCTGCAGAGTTCCAAGCTCACACACTGTCTTCCTTGCTAGACATTGTAAGCGAGTGAGTCCAGAAAGGAAAGTGGGGATCACTAACATGTTCCCTGATCCCCTTGTGAACTTCCTCTTCCTTCTTTCAAGGCATGGTACCTCCAACCAAATTAGAATCTTGGCAGTTACCTCAGACACTAATAACTTCATCCACTTCTGTTAGCAAATGGTCTTGTCCAGTCTGCCCTCGAGTGTTCTCTATAAACTGGCATGTTCTGTCCATGTTCAGTGGACTGGTTAGTTTTTGTCAAATTGCCCCATACTGGGGTCATCTAGGAAGATGGGAACCTCAGTTGAGGAATTTCCATGAAACTGTCTTGTTAATGGCTACATATTGGGGCATTTTATTAAGTGTTAGTTGATATAGGGAGACCCCGTCCACTTTGGGCAGTGCTATCCCTAAGCAGGTAGGCCTGGGCTATGTAAGAGAAGTACCTTGGCAAGGCAGAGAAAGACAGTCATTATCTCTGCTTTAGTCCCTGCCTTGGCTTGCCCCAATGGCATGCTGTAATCTGTCGGCCAAATCTGCTCCCTCTACCCAAGTTAGTTTTGGTCAGTGTTTTTATCACAGCCGCAGAAAGCAAACCAGGACACTTAACATTGTATTTCCTATGTTCACCCATTTCCCCAGTAATTTATGAGTTTAAAGGAATTTTTAGACCAAAGGTTTGATCTACAGACCACAAAAGTTACCATCCTAATGTCCTCCACTCTGAGCTGTTTAAGAGTGTGGATCCTTAGTCTACAAATCCTAGAACCTGGTACAGTTTCTGATTCATTGTAAAGTCATGATGAATAAAATGTTTAAAAATGACTAAACCCACAGATGTACATATTGATAGAGTTTGACAAAAAGGCAATTTAATATTTAATTCAGCTGGCCAAGTGCTACCCGATGCAGAGAATATATACATGGTCTAACCAGCAACAATGAAACTGGGTTATTCTTAAAGCTCCCATCTGTCTTTTCCTTTGAATTGCAGGACTCTTGTCCAAGGGCTGCCCATGGAAGACTTTAAAATGAAGTTATATTTTGATAGTTGAGGCTGTGATGCCCACATTCTTCTGGAGCAGCTCTGAATGTATAGGGTAGTCCAATGTGTAACTTTTTGAACCTCATTTCCCTCACTTGAAATTGGGGTCCTTTGAAGCAGGCAAACTTGAAGGGGTGTTTGAAGACTGCCATGTGTGTTTTGGTCTGTAATAATAGAGTACTCACTGACATGCGTGCTACTGATTTGCCACCTTGAAGTTCACTGGCAGTTATTGCATTATTTTGCTCACATGATAATCTCTGCACATAGGATTTTGATCTTTTTCTATTTTTTTATACATGTATAAAATGACAAGAGAGCCTTGTTATTCTGAAGGATGTGATGTTTCCTAGAGAAAGTTTAGATTATTTAGGTAACCACTCAACAACCACATTTTGCAATCTTTTGAATAACCTTAGTATTCCACACACACTCCATCAGTCCACATGCATCCCTGGGGAAGGTTAGTCAATCTTTGCTGGGAAAGCATTTGAGGGAAATCCAAACAGGACCATAGCAAAATGATCTACTCCACACTTCAGTGTCAAGAAGCGACCTCTGGTTTTCTGAAAAACTTTATGGGAATGTAAGAAAATATTGCTTACTGAAGATGATTGGTTCTTTCTAACAAAATTGTGGGGAACAATTTGAGCTGTGGATAAGATACCAGAATGGAAAGAAGAGAGAAAGAGAGAAGAAGAGAATAGAGAACAAAAGAACGGAGAACAAGACAAGAGAAGGGCCGGGAGAGGGAGGAGTGAGGGGAAGACGGAAGGGAAACAGGCAAGAAAAAGGAAAAAGAGATCTAAAATAGGAGGGAGGCTCTAAAAGCCAGGCTGGGACAGGATTGGCAGAGTTGTATGTCGAGGACTAAGCTGGTGCAGAGCCGTGGAATAAGAGCCGTTAGCAGAGAATGATAATGCCCATGAGGCAAGTCTGTCGAGACAGAGTTTGGTGTGGTGGTCCAGATCTGGAAGAAGATTCCTAAACAATAGTTTCATAGCTTTATGACCTTAAGAGTGATATATAACAATTCTATGCCCTAGTGTTTTTATCTGTGCATTAGGAAATCTGTCAATGATTCAATAACGTTGTGAATTATTAAAATAGCTGGAATGTAGAACTGAAATGTTAGGCATTTAGAGGCATGCCTCTGCTTATAAAAAAACCTACAGATGGACTGTTTAAGGAGCTAGAGAGATGTTGTTATGAGCACTGGCTGCTCTTCTAGAGGACCCAGGTTTCATTCCCAGCAAGCACACGGCAGCTCACAACTATTTATAGCTCTAATCCCAAGAGATCCATGGTCTTGTTTTTGCTTTCTTGAGTGTTGCATTCACATGGTGCATGAACATACACAGAAGCAAAACACTTATACATGTATAATAAAAAACAAATAAATCTTTGGGAAACATTGTTAAAATCTTAAATTCAAAGGTATAAATGTTTCAGCTATTTTGTACTTAAAGGCAAATACAGATCAACTAAGCTGTTCAAGTTTCTCTGTAGGTTTGGGGGTTCTCAAGACGAGTCCTGCTTAGAGGAAGCCCACAGTCTTAGGGCGTGGCAAGGTTACCTGGGAGCATGCCCAGTTCTGCTCCTCCCAGCTGTTAAGTGCTTGATTTTCCTTCATGTCCCAGCTCTCTCCTTATGAAGCGGAGTGTCTGGGAATTTTCTGGGTCTTTGTGAACAGTGAAATAAGACTTGACAGATATGTGCACAGCGAATATATATTAGTTATCAATAGTTTATTACCATTTGCAGTATTTTTAAGCCTTTCAAGTTATATCTTCATGACATGCAATCCAGTCTTCTTTTGCTCTTAGAATCCTTGATAATTTTTGTATAAACAAATAGGAAGCAACTGAGGTCAAAGTCTCCAATTCTTTAAAGGAATCCTTTCCCACTGGAAGCCAGATCTTCTTGGGCTCTTCCCTTTGAGTTCGCTGTTAAATGGATGGGAGTTTCAACTCCGTTTTCCTCTTTTTAAAAAGACTTTTAAAATTCATTTTACATACCCAACCACATCCCCCCCCCCTCATCCACTTTCCCCCAGCCTTCCTCCCCTGACCCCCCCATCCCTTCCTCCAGGGTAAGGCCACCCATGGGGTATTATTAAAGCCTGGCATGTTCAGATGAGGCAGGACTGAGCCCCTGACCCCTGCATCAAGTTTGAGCAACATAGGTGATGGGCTCCATAAAGCAAGCTCATGCATCAGGGATAAGTTCAGTTTCCCTCTTGTATAATTCTGAGCTAAGAATGGAACTTCTCTATCTGGCGAGTTCTAGATAATGCTATTTTGTGACTTTTTGTTTGTTTTCATCTTACAGTTTTGCCCTTTCATCCTGGGATAGTTGTACTAGAATGCTTGTATAGTCTAAAGCCAGGCATTGAGCTTCTAGAAAGGAAGCTAAATGTTTCATGAGGCATCAAGTTACCAGTAGCTGAAGGCACGCCTCCCTGCCCTCTTCTCTCCTGTTCTGGGTTTTAGGAGCAGCAGGAGGTAGATAAGTGATGAGGAGGAGTCCTGAGGGAACATTTTAATTCCTAGGACTTTACCTTGAACCTCTGGATTTGCTGACACAGAACCATAAAGACACATGGTTGGGAAGAGATGACTTGCATTTTGAGTATGACTGTACAAAAACCTAAATTAGACTTTTCAGATAGGAATTCTGTGTAAGAATCATGTTCAGAAGTTCATGAGTCTACACACTGAAGGATGTTCACATCAAATCTCAGTGCCTAAGTTTGCTTCTCAGTGGTTTTCCAGTTTGCTGGCTTAGAACCTAAGTAAAGCTGTACTGTGTGTGTGGAGGCGAGGGGACTGTGACTTCCATGTCCCTTAACTGTTACTTGTTGGCTCCACAGCTAAAGATTTGTTCCTAAGAATATAGTCTTTCCTCTAGCACCTCCCCAAAAAAAGCTGTCAGATTTTATTATGAAATGTCTATCTATTAATAGAAGCACCCCTTGGTGGCATTCATTGGTGGCATCCTTGCCTATCTGTAGGTTTCCTGGCTGATCTTCCTTCAATGACTCACAGACGCTAGAAGAGGACTGTGGCTGTCTCTCTGAGTGCACAGGGAAGTTGCTGTCATTGTCAGGCTGTGGCTTTGTGGGGACTTTTCTCATCCATCTTCTCGGCAGTGTTTAGGTGCCTAGTGCAGGGCTGTACATGTATCGAGCAATTGTGTGTGTGTGTGTGTGTGTGTGTGTACATGTGTGTCTTCTATATGTTTGCATATAGAAGTGGTTCAATCGGTGTGCATGTACATGTAGAGGCCAGAGGGCAGCATCAAGCGTCTTGTCTACACTGAGTTCTCCCATTTTGTTTTTTGCTACAACACCTATCACTTAGCTTGGTGTTCACCATTTGTCTCAGTTGGCTGGCCATTGTGCTCCAGGACCTTTCTAGTGCCATAGCTACTGTGAGTTTGTGTGACATGTAAAGTCCTGAAGTCTGTATTTCACAGCGCCATCTCCACATCATCCTGCTCATCCTCTCAGCCTCCTCTTCTGCAGCATTCCTTGAACCTTGCTGGTGGCAGTAGGGGTTGAGAAAGATGTCCCATCGAGGGATGAGCAGCCTCTGATGCACTGTCTCTGATAATTATCATGTAACCTCAAAAATGAATATTATCTGTATTTTGCAGGTGAAAGGACTATGTTCAAAGGCAGGAAGTAACTTATGTAGTAACTACTGGAACCAAATTTAGTTTCATCCTGCTCCACCACTCAATGTTCACATTGGTGCTCTCTCTCTCTCTCTCTCTCTCTCTCTCTCTCTCTCTCTCTCTCTCTCTTGCTCTGTCTCTCTCCACCCCCTCTCTGTTATTCTCTCTCTTTTTAATATACCATCTCTGTTTTCCCTACATAATCAATTTTCAATTTTCAATTTCGGGGAAGAAAGACTACCAGTAAGATCAGCCTGTCTCTCGTGATATTAGGTGGCACCAGTGAGACTGTGGCTGGATACTGAGTCTGTCACCTGTGCTCCAGGGAAATGGACAGTCGTCCTTACCTTCTGTCCTTACTCTTCCCATCTGCATACGAGAATGACAGTAGTCACTGCCTCTTGTGACCATTCCAGGTCCTAAGTGCTTTGTTTTGTAGAAGATGTTTATCCCAGGCCTTAGCTCGTTGTGAGGGCTGCTTATTATTTCAGCTAGAATTATCTGGATGAATTCACTGAGCTCTTAACTGTGGCATATTGAGAAAGTGACAATTAGGTTTTAATGATTTAAAGTCCTCACCAAGAGAAGTTGCCATTTTTCTCCATACAGTTAAGTAGTTAACGCTTCTAAGGCTCTTCACTGTGACCCTGTCTGAAGGCAGCTGGCTTGGTCTAGCTTGGGTCAGAGCTCTCCACCAAGAGATGGAATTCCGGGCCTGTAGTACAAAATCCAATGACAAACAGCATAGGGAACCAGCCATTCAGAAAGTGCAAACTGCCATCTGATACCCATTTCCTCCTGAGTTCATAAAAGACTTTTGTGTACCACAGAATAGGTTCCTCACTATTTATAACAAACATCTTTATTCTTACAAAATCATGGATCAGAGTTTTAGACATGCTTTCTATTCCGCTGGCATTTTTTTTTGTTTGTCTGTTTGCTTATTTTTGTTTTTCAAGGTAGAATTTCTCTGTGTGATGCTGGCTGTCCTTGAACTAGCTTTGTAAACCAGGTTGGCCTCAAACTCAGAGATCCACCTGCCTCTGCCTCCTGAGTGCTGGGATTAAATACATGCGCCATCACGCCCAGCCATCCGCTGGCATTTTTACAACAGTGATACTTATCTTTTGTGCCCATTTATGTCTAACAGCATGCTTTGTACACAGTAGGATTTTAGTAAACATTTAAGTAAGTGAGTGATCAGTTCTTGTTGTACTGTAATTTGATTCATACTTCAAAATAGATCTATTTTTCTACATTTACCTCATTTCAGTATGTTATTATTCATGTTTGCCCCATTTTCCTTTTTTTCACACTGCAAAGATGTCAGCAGATGCTCTGAAAGTGAGCATTGGCTCTGTATTTGTCTCAGTGTGAATGCATCTGTGAGTAATACCTTCTTGGTTGTTCTAAGAAAGGGCATGTCCTGTGATGGGGATTGTACACAGTATCCTTGTGCACAGAGCTCCTGATAGCACACAGATGTTCTGGAACAGTGAGGAAAGCCAGGAAATAAATGCATCAAGAACTGAATGGACTCCAGTAAAAACAGAGTTCCACTGTGAAATCTACACTCATATTCTTAAAGCCACACACAGGAACAGCAGGAGATAGAGAGCTATGATTTCTCTAAGAGAAAGTATAGCCTAGTTTTTGTTATGAATAAAAACACCAAGATTTGTCATGTTTCTGTTTTGATGAATGAAAGTTGGCATTGCCAAGAGAGAGGGAGGAGAATGTGCAGCCAACAAACACTGGTGAGGTTGGGCTTTCAATCCACAGGACATTTTCAGAAGAAAGCCCTCGGTTCTTCCATGTCAGCCCTGTGTTGCTGACTAGCTGGGTTCCACAGAAATACCATGAAGAAAAATTTCCCAGGCCCCTGCGTTTGCTAACCTGCATTTGGGAATCTCAGCTAGCCATGCATTCGTGGCTCTGTGAGGAAATCTAACACATGGTTTAAAATAATGACCAGCCTCTATGATGAGGGACCTGGACATTCTCACATGCTTTTATTGTTTGTTGGTTTTGGAAGATAACTAATCATCTAGTATTGGTTATACTTAAAACAACATACTTAACTATGGTCTGTTGGATTCAACTAGTTGTTTCCAAATCCTCTGCTTCCCACTATTTATAAACCAACTTACATACAATTCAAGCCAAACTTAAGTAAGAGGTAGTTGATACACATACTAAAGCTATGATTTTCATCTACACTCCCCTGTAGGTGATAGATAAGGTTTCCTTAAGTTTATACACTCACCAAAGGGTCTCGACTTTTCCACAAAAATTCCATTGTGGGAGAACCATCCGATGACCTGAGTTCCAGGGGACCCTGCTGTGCTCACAGGAGTAACGTGCTCATCCATGGTAAACCCACAAGATAGGAAACTGTAAAGTCTTGAGAGCCCGATAGGAAAGTTTGGGGTAGCAAGCCTCAGAACACCTGGGCACTTTACTACAGGCACTCTCTAGAGAGATCTGTGGGCCTCGGTGACGTCTCTGATCTCTCCCCTTTATAACTGGAATGTGTCTCTGGGATTTATTTATCTACTTTTCTCTTTTCTAACCTTCTATTTTCTTTTTCTTTTTCTAACAACCCACTGTGGCAAATTACTCAAATTAAGGGTTATGGCCCTTAAAGAATTATCTAGGCTATACTAAATAATAAAACTTATGAGGAGCATGACAAACAAAATGAATTTTTACATATTAGTATTATCTTTGTCTTAGGATATCCTCAGTAAAGCATTAGAACATCGATCAAAATTAAACAAATGTTAAAAATGAATGAAAGGACGGATTTAATGTCATAAGGAAACAGCATCATGGAAGCCTGCCCTTGCTCCACATGACCTCCAGGTGGTGCTGTTGACCTAGACATGAAAAACCGACATCAGGCTCCATTTATAGCTGGATTTTCACTTTTTCGAAAATATTTTCTGTCTCTACAGATGTGTTCTTTTAAATGGTCAATAAAATTTTATAACCACTATTTGAAAAATCGCAAGATTATTGTGATTTGTGCTTCCTGGGCAAGGATATTTCTTTCCGTCCAGATATTCTCAGCCAGGCAAGTGTCTGCATTTGTTCTGTGTTGTGGCTTTTCTGTCCTTCCTTTTCCAGAGTACCCAGTCTCAGCCACAGGCACTTGGGTCGTTGATGCGACTCATCTGGGTATTTTTAGACACTATTTACCTTTAAAATACTCTTCTGAGTTCAGCTATAGTAACTCTATTTCGTGCGCTAGGAATGGACATGGCCATCTTTGCACAAATGCCACCCAAGCCAGTCTGAGATTAGAAGGTGGGCAGGGAGGTGCTTGTAACTCACTAGAGATAATTTTGAGGTCATTTAACACAGTGTGCCCCCATGGTCTAAACATATTCTCCAGAGAAGCGTTCCTAGGTAAAATCCAGGAGGAGAGGTTGTTTCCTGTTTGGAAGGATTTCAGCCAGGAGCACTGACCGAGAAAGAGCAATACAAGGAGTTACCGTAATTTGGGGCAAAGCTTGGAATTTTTAAGATTGACTTTAAACGTAATCAACTAATTTTCCTTTGTGTCTCTCCTGTTTCTCTTTCCTCCCAGGCGTTTGTGAACAAGCTGGAAGAATTCATTCAGTGGCTGAACGAAGCCATGGAGACCACCGAGAACTGGACCCCTCCTAAGGCCGAGACCGATAGCCTTCGGCTCTACCTGGAGACACACTTGGTAGGCAGGATCCTGCTGTGGATTGCCTTTTCTGTCAAACCTTTCAATGTGATGCTGGTTTGTTTAGGTCCAATAGCAGTTTTAGCTATCAAAAGTCTTCATCCCCTAGGAAGCCAAGCTTCAGTGGGGTTAAACCACAAGTTGAACATTCACAAGCATTTCAAGCAATGAGATGACATCCCAGGCCTCAATATTTCAAATAGTGTTTCAAAGCTTTTTTCCAGAAAGGGCGCTATTTTAAAATACCTTAGAAAATCTTATTAGACCTGTGTTTTCTAAAGTGATGATTGAAGATGTCTCTCTTCTTGATAGAAATAAATGAATAAAAGAGAAAAATTTGATGGCCATTCTGAATGTTCTAGAATTCTTGTAAAATTAATGAGCCTCTCATTATCAAGCAGGTCTATTTAATCTGTTCTACACTTGGCTATTTTAATAAAATATTTAAAATGATGATCTCCATCATTTCTGCTGCTACGTGGGTTTTGCAGCAGATAATTAATACAACTGTCATTATACTGGGCTCTGTGCTTAAAGAAAACCAAGAGGTAGGCATGGAAAACATTTGGATGCCTATGCTTTTTGCCTGTTCAAAGCAGGAATTATAGACCAAGGTACCGTTGATAGACCTCAGGTGGTTTGTACCGAATGCTTCAGAGGGCCAATATCAATTATGAAGGGGTGGGCCCCACCTAGTGAAGTGTGAGAAAGCAAGACGGAAAAGCACATTGTCATAGGAAATGAAAACTCAGGCTTTAAGGATCTCATCTTTATTCCTTTCACTGATAGAATAAAATTGACAAAGGCAATGAACACAAATCCTTGGGTACCCAACTGTGGGACTGATTTCTGCCCCTTTTACACGCTTAGAATTTGGATTAAGTAAGCATCATATAGAGTCCCGTGCATGGCAGTTCATAGGAGAGACTGGAGAAAAGGGGAATGAAGAAAGAGTTTTCCTTTTCTTAGTGTTGTATTTTGCAGCATGTTGTATGTAATTGCATCAAACAGCCACAGAATTCAGTTACAGCACACAGGTAGGCTTGATCAAGGATGGCCTGATGGTGTGTAGAAATGCCAGTGGCCCTAAGTGACTCTCCTGTATGTGGGTTTTTAAATACTGCCCTTAGCATTCAATTCCGTGTAGCATACAGTTTCCATTTTTTAGAGGGCATTTCATAATAGCAAGATAAAGATATTCAGTGCTTTATGATGTAAATTATATTAATTAGAATGTCAACTTTTCACTGGCATTGTTCTGACAGAAATTCTAATCTGTGTTTAAACAGGACTATATGAACTTTATTTCACATCAAGTATGCTGTCTTAATTTTCTTGATTTAATATTTTATGGAAAACACACATTTAGCTTTTGAGGTTTCAGAGGGCACAAGGGCATAAGGGTGTCTTAACTGTGGGTTTCTTATTGAAAGCCAGGCATGGCATCAGCAAGCTGAGGACCTTTTCCTCTCCAGGTGATGGGCTCCTTTGTCATCGACGCAAATCCCTGTCTCAGTTCTACTACAGAAATTCTTGCTTGACATCCTTGTACTGGTCTCACCTCATTCTGGCCCAAAGCTTAATGAGGGAATAATTTGTATTGTTCTGTCTTATGTAGGTGTCATTAACTTTATATATTTAATGTTAACTTAAAATGTTGCTAATATTATGGAAGAAGTGAATTTTTAATATTATTCAATTTGAATTGCCACCTATGTCTACTACATTACTCTATGAAGCCTTAACCACTCCAGACCTTTTTAGAGGTGACTATCATACATCTCTGGCATCCATACCTGCCTCAGGACAATGTTCTTATCCCAAACAAGGGCCTTGATACCCATTGTTGTGCCTCACCAAAGCATTCTTCTTGAGATATCTCTCTTGGAGAATGGTCTGTTTCTGTCAGAGAATTAATACTTTGGGAGGTTCCCCTCCCTCTATGTGACCATTCTGTCTGGAATAGAGGTGGCATAGGGACAATTTGGTTATCTCTGCTTTCAAATGGAGAAACTAGGGTTTGCATGCCATTACACTGGATGTGAAGCCACAGTCTCAGCCCTTACTTCTGATGTTGTGACTAATGTCCACTAGGCCCTTGAGCTGTCTTCCATGTGTGGTTTGTTGTGGAATGCTGCAGAAGCCACTGTGAGTCACTGGACTGTTTACCAGGTCACTTACCCTAGGACAGGCCTCAGTTTCTCTCTGTCCACATCATCCTCCTACCTCAGTTCCTATCTTATCGTATTACATTTTCATTATGCCAAATTAATATTCTTCTTAGTCTCAAAAGGAGGCAAAATTCGGTCTTTCTATGAAAACTATGCAAGTGAGCCTTGAGACTGATACTTAGCTCAGCATACAAAAACTGTTACTGCTTCCTTCTCTCTCCATGAGTAGGCAAACAGGTTTGCAGTGTTACTCAGTAGTAGAGGTCATCAGACATACTTGTTAAACCATTTTTCTAGATTCTGTGATTTCATCTTTGGTCTGCAGGAGTGTGAGACTGAGACTGATGTTCTTCTCTGGTGTAATACATTGGCATAGCTGGCATCTTCCAGTAGTTACTGTAAAGAAAAACAAATACCAAAACAGCACTTGTACATTTATATCTTGATACTTAATTCAATTATTTTCCATGATAGTAGCCAAGGATTTATTTTTACCAACACAAATCAATTAAAGTTTTACAATGCCTTTCTGATAGAGACATGGGAACTTTATTTTAGCTGCAAGGAACAGTGTGAAATTGTCATGGTACATCAGTGATATTCCATGATAATTAATCATCTGCTTGCAACCTGGCTGCTTCTTCAAAAATACAATTCTCATCTTTCTGGAAAGTGGCATTTTCAGGAAAATGTCATTTGAGGGTGCTATATTATGAATATTGGCCTTCTCCTTTGAAACCAGTTTTAGAAGTAGCATTGTGTAAATGCATTACTGGGCTGGTTCCCTTTTTTCTCCATTTTCTTCACTTTTTTCTTCTTCTTGTCCTCTTTAAAAACAGCTTCTTTAAAGTTTTTGGCCTGCAACAGATTAAGGAACTTTGAAAATCTGAAAGATATATACACAACCAAAATCACGATAGTGAGAGTGTATATATCAGCCTCAGCTATACATTCAACCAAAAGCACGATGGCGAGCATGTGCATCAGCCACAGTACCTCGTGACCTTCTGTCCTTTCTTCCATCAGCCCCTCCCCAGCCTCCTCTGCATTCCTAAGGAATTGCTGCACTTTCTCAAATTTCACACGAGTGAGACCAACCAGCATGCACTCTGCGGGGGCATGGGCCCATCTCTGACTCAGCTGATCTCTTGTTAGATACACCATCAATGCTAGATAGATCTCTTGTTAGATAAGTCATCATTGTACCTGTCAGCTGTTCACTCTGTTCTGTTAATGAATAATATTCCACATGTGCATGGACCATGCTTGACTCAGTGAGTTACTGATGAACATCTGAGATGTTTCTTCCATGGTCTTTCAAAGTATGTATATCAGGGTAGAAGTACAATGAACAGAAATATCATGAATAGCCATCACGTGCCAGGGCATATAGCTCTAGTAGTGAATGCTGAGTAACCAGCCATCGCCAGTGCTTAGGTTGTTTTCCTCTAAAGAAATGTCTAGTGTCTTCAGAGCACAGAGTTCAGAAGGAAGACAGCAGAGTAGACCTCGCTGGCTAGATCCACTGTATATCCATGTGCTTCTGGAATGACAATGCTCCAGAGTCCTTGTCCTGCAGACCTCTGCCTCTGTCTCTCACTCCACCAAACTTGTCTTAAGAAGCAACATTCTTGACTCAATTTGATAGAATGGAACTGTGCAACAAAATGATGATTGTGCATCCAAGATTCAAGTTCATGTATGTCAGGCACCCATGAATGCCAGGTGGTGATTTGGGTGCTAGTGTATAGTGAACGAAGTTGGCGTCCCTTAGATCTTTTCTATTCAACAATGGCAACCATAAGTTATATGATATAGTCCTGGCTGGTAAAATTTTATAGGATAAATGAAGTAGTTCAGTGAATAGGTTTATTTTCTTAGAGATAATTAGATGTAGCCTGCTAGGGGCATATATCATTCTGCTGGCTCAAAGAAGAGTAGGGCAGGGATTTCATAGAGAGGGTAAAGGGAGCTAAGGTTAGTGCCTTAACCCAGCTAGTGTGCCCAAGGCCCAGCTTGAGCCTTGTACGTTGGTGATGGCCAGGAAGGGAGTCTAAATGACATTTTAAATTGTCAAACTTTTGTCCTGGGCACTGAAGGTTTTGGTTGTGTGAGAGGAATCCATTCCAAATCCCATAGGGGTCAGGCCAGTTTGCCATCGATGAGCTGAATGAGGTTATAACTGAATGATCATAGTGGACCACGGGCTGGAGTGGAGCACTTGATGGTCTAACACAGGCTAGCAGCTCTCCTATTTTACAAATGTGGCTTTTCACTAGCTGTCTGTAAATATGACGGAAGCTTCATAAAGTGAATGACAGTAAAATGGCTAAAGTCTACGGAGAATCTATCTCATGTTCTTCCACATACCAGCTCTCCTCGCTGGCTTTCCATCATTTTGGAGTTATTTCAAGCATTTAAAAACAACTACACACATATGCTTTGATTTGACTGTAACTATAATACAACTTTACAGTGTTTCCTTTATGAGTATGCCATGGTTTATTTTAACCAATCCTTTACACTAGACATTTAAGTTATGTGTCTTCTCTTTCTATCTCAAACAGTGCTCCTATGCAAGTGCTTAGGAATGAATTGTTTTCCTTAGTATGAGTGTGTCTGTACATGCATAATGTCTGACTAAAAAGCCATACAAGTCAAAATTTTCATCTGTTACTAAAATTTCTTTGGGGAGAGGATGCCATTTGTACTCAGGGCCTGAGCATGCGCATGGCAGTCTTGCTATGGAAGCTGTTGGCATACCACTCAGCTTTGTCACTGTGGTTGTTGGGTGAGCGGAGGATGCCCATTATACTTCTGGCATTTTAGGTGGAGTTGACTTTCTTTTCATGTTTGGGGGAGTCATTTGCATTTCTTGCCTTGGAACTGGCTGCTCATTATCATAGCCCGTTCTTCTGCTGGGTCATTATTAGTTTACTTCTGATTTACATGAGCTTTTTAAATATTTAAGGAATCAACCCATTGTCTGTGTTGTGAGACTGTTTTTAAAGGAAACCATCAAGAAATCTCTTCCAGAAAACATGGGGCAATTCACCAATTGGTGTCAGTGCTTGAGCAGACCTGGGAAGCCAGTGCTGGATCCCTGGCAAAAATCACACCTGGGTTCCTGTCCCAGGAAGACCAGCGTGTGGAAACTCCTGTCTTTGGTATGAATGAATGAGTTTCAGATCAGAGCATTTGTAGGTGAACTTGAAGCTTAAGAACATTTGAGCCATGAGAACAGCGGGAGAGGGGAGGGGGTAGGAATGGAGAACACGGATGGATGGAAGGCTCAAATCAGAGACTTACACCAACAGCTGCTTTTGAGGCTCACTCATGTTGAGTCAGAAATTTCAGCCAACGTATGTCTGCCCTGGTCTAGACTGTGGCTTTCTACCTCACGCCAAACAGAGTGTAGGCAAGACATAGAAGGTGCTGGGCATGTCTGTGGGCCTGGTGTGACCTGGGACTTCAGGCAGTGCTAGGTGTGTGTAAACCAAGGTCAAGTGACAGCTTCAGTTCACAGAATAGAGTGTGTTGTAGGCTGGGAAAGGTGGTGCAGCCTCTGTCACCCACTCCATGTCTATTTAAAGAGGAACTTTAAAGTATACTCAGTGGAAAAGCCAAACAATATGAAACAGCATAAAATAAAAAGCAAAACTCCACCCTCCTGACTAACCAGGGTAAGCAGTTTGCTCTTTTGAGCCTTTTAATGTAAGAAGAGTATATTTTACAGTTCATTATGCACATTCTACTTAATAACTCCTTGGACATGTTTCCATATAGGGAAATCTAGGGTGCATTGTCACAGTTCCTCAGTGTTATATCAAGTGGAGGATGTTCCTCAGTTTATTTAATTAAATCTTGTCATGATAGAATTTTAGCTTACTTTTGCTGCCTTTTAAAAATACTGTTCCATGAATTTTCAGGCTAACATTGGTGGGGAATCTCCTTGTCCTTTTCCAGTTGGCCTGCAGCAATAGCTCAGGGACCCCATGTAATCAAAACCTCTTATACCCTAGAAACAACTCTCTCTGTAAGTGACAAAAATGGAGGCAGATGTGTGTGTGTGTGTGTGTGTGTGTGTGTGTGTGTGTCTGTTGGGGTGTGGGGGGTCGGGTATCTGAGTCCCTGTTTGCAAGTGGACTTTCAAAGCACACATTTGGACCCCTTTTGTTCATTTTTGTATTAGTACCTGCAATTTGAGTTGGCTGCCACAAGGTGGCAGAAAAGCACCAAAATCTATTTGTTCTTGGGGATCCACCTTTAGTGTGTCCGAATCTTCATAAACACAAATTGGATTTAAATAGCAATGTGTCTGGTTTAAAAGAATTATCAGAAAAACTATATGCACACATTTGACAACACTACCTAGATCTTTACATTTTATTGCTGATCAAACTGATTTTATTTCTATCACAACAACAACCAGTGTACCACTCACAGTTTTTCCTGAATACTTCTGACTGGCTTTTGTTTGTCCTCCTGTGTCTATCTCTGCTCCATTTTTCATTGCTTGGAGTTAAGAGATCACATAGCTTGTTTTTTCTGCTGCCCACCTCTCCTGCCTCCTTCTCTCTGTTCAATGATGGTCAGCTATGGCCAGAGCAAGGTGCGATTCACAAGACCAGACCAGTAGCTGCCACAGGGCTGTGCCTCTCAGCCAATGGGGCTCAGTCAGGTAAACTTCCAAAGCCTGAGCTGTGCGTTTGTCCCAGTTACCTTCCTCCCTCTTCAGCCTGGAGAGCAAGGCTGTGGCCTTACCCGGGCTTTGAACTCCCATTTGCTTGTTCTTCTTGAACTCCCACCAGTTTAGGGTGTAGCTGGGTGTTCAGCAGGAGATGAAGCCATTTCTCCTCTTTGGTGTCATTTGAAATACTTGGTTTCCAGCCTCTGGCCCTTTGCTATGGTGGGTGGGGATGCTGGTCTGCCAGGAATTGATAGCACGTGGGCAGTTTGTTATTGTTTATTGGGAGGAGGGGGTTAGAAGGGTGGGAGGCGCACTTTGGACTTACGGCAGCCAAAACCATGTTCCTGTGATCATATGATTCATTCTGTGTGTCGATAACATGTGTGTTATCTTTTCAGTTAAAGGGAAGTTTAAGGGTCTCGAGAACTGTACTTTTTTTCCTACTTGGTTTAAAGCCAAATAGGTCTTAATACTCAATAATTCTCACTCTTCTGAACATTGTTAGTGCCCAGTTTACTAATTTATAACTTATTTTTTTCTTAGGCATGATGACTGCTTTTGACTAGAGAGGTGTCATGTTTAGCAAACACGGTATATCCAGAGAAAAGTTTACAGATAGGCCCATGGCTTCATGTGGCCCATACACAGGACAGAGAACACTGATTATGGACAAGGGACTCACAAGAGCTGGGGTACATACCTAGGTCTTTCTCTATGTACCCCAGATACAAGTCTCAGTGTATACATCTTATTATATGAAAATTTGGAATCTTGAAACAACTTATCTGGTATAAATAATAAAAACTCCAGGTTTTTATATTAGCCAGGAAAAAAAAAACAAAAAACCTGTTGTGAAGTTGAGTTAAGCAGTGGTAAGAAGATGTTTTCATTTTGGGAGTGTGTGCATATATCTTCCTTGAACGCTTAAGAGCATATGACAGGAAAGGCTCATGAATTCTTAAAGCGGTTATAACCCTCCCCCTACCCCACCCCCAGCTTTTGGCTGTCACCTGAGGGATAGCTTGGGTTTCTTCATTGTCTCCTCTGCTCTGGGCTCATCACACACTGAGTCCCTAGAAGCATCCACTAGAGGAAGTGAATGTTCTTGTAAAAGAATGTTCCAGTCATTGTGGGCACAAATTCCAACCAATGTAACAAATTTTCAAACTGGGAACACCTATGTCTTCAAGGTAAACAGTCCCCTCCTACTCACAACCAAGACCCGTTTTCTGAGTATGGCTGAATTTGTGTCAAAAAAAACAAAACAAAACAAAAAAAACAACAAAAGACAACCCACCCAGGGAGACCCCAGAAGACTCTTCTGTTTGGAGGGGTGTGATTCATCTCTTTCAGCAAGAAAAGGCAATTTAAAAAAATGCCACAGAAATAAAAAAATGATATTCAGTTATTAGAAGGGTTAAAAAATCCTGTAGCTTTAATATTACTGTTTAAAAATATGAACATTGTATGACTAGACAGGATGTTAATGACTTGACATTACAAAATTTATTAAATTTATTTTTAAAGTGGTTTGGTTCTCCCTTTCAAATGCATGAAGCATGTGGGAGTTGGAATAGATCTGCCCCAGGCTGCCAAAACAAATTTTTAATGGAACTGGAGTCCTTCAGGGATTGTCCTAAATCCACATAATATTCTTAAGTCCTGGTGTTTGTACTGGGACCTGTGTATTAGCAGATGTACGTGTGAATAATATACGTATATTCATCCATCACCCTGGTGACTCTACATCCTCAAGGGCTGCGTACATCAATTATTCCACCTCAGGGGGTAGAGAGATATTTGGGCTAGCATTGACCTCCTTTTCAATCAGGCCCTCCAAACAGTATGTTCTGGAAGTCAAATAGTCCCTTTAGACAGAACCTCTGTTTGAGAATGCGTTTGGCCTGATGTCGCCATGCTGAGAAGTCAATGTGATTACCTGTGTCAGGTGTGGAGGCAGCATCCAGAGAAGCAAATGAAAATCTCGTCACTCAGAGTCACCGTCAGCATCCGGGATCTGTCCCATCTATCTACATCTTGCATAAGTTATTAGCCAGTCTATCAGGAAAGACCGCCAACCTCGGTGAGCTGCACCTACTCATACACACAAAAGCAACTCTCTGAAATAAATTTTAAGTTCCTTGAGAAGCTAGGTTCACTTTCAAAGGCCCGGAGCCATTTTTATGAAGTGAGATCCTCGAAGCAAAGCCTCCTGAGGAGGAATGGGGATTTTTGTCTTTTTTGTCTGTTTGTTTTAAAGGGGAGAAAAAAAGACTGCTTTTAAACACATGGTTTTGATTAAAAAGAAAAGAAAAACAAATTTGGAAGTTATTTCTTAAGTGTACAAGATTCTCTTCAAGCTTCTGATATCATAGCTGGAGGTGAGTTACAGATTGCTGTGACTGATAAATCAATGATAAAGGTAGCCACTTCATTTTGCTTGGAAAATGTACAATTGTGGTAGCAGCTAGCCATTTATTTAATTGTGTGGTAAGTACCATATGATGAGAGGGTAAAGTTAAATTGATGATTCAGGCTACCCCAGCCAGGGTACAGTTTACGTGGCAATTATGCTGGGTCATCTAAGTGTAATTGGCAAGTAATTTTGTAAGCGAAGGAACATGACAGCTCATTTACATGGTGTTCACTGAGTAAAATTTGGGGACATTTATCAACCACTGTAGAGTGCAGAGTGATTGCATTGATATCCTCGGATACTGCAGGCGGTTGGACGCTGGTGTGTGAAGTGACTCTCAGACAAACTGTCCTTTCAGTAGTGGCTAACTGTATACAACATTCTAGGCACTCTTACTCCAGACGGAGTAAAATCATAGCCATTTTCTCCAGGAGCTCACGGGTGGGAAACAGACATGCCAAGAACTGTAACAGCGTGGGAATGGTGGCAGAAGCTTACAGAGATGCTGTGGATGTATGCTGAGGGAGTTTCCACTGTGGACAATCAGGGAAGCCTTGCTAGGGAGGGGGATACTGAATTGAATTGTGGGGTTTTGCTGAAATAGGTCTTGCCAGACAGAGTCACGTCAAACAGAATCCTAGAGGAGCCAGTAGACTAGGGGTGGAAGACTCTCAGAGTTGACCTGACAGGATCTGAGTCAGATAAGGTCTGAGGCTGACACATCGCCCTGGCCAGCCATTCAAGGACTTGAGAAGAGGTGGGCCTCTATCAAGCTGTTTTGAAGATAGATCATTTTGTGGAGTAACAATTACTGTGCTATTGTGATGGACTAGGCCCTGTTCTCTGTGTATCCAGGGATTTTTATGTTTATTACCACCTAGGAAACAGGCACTAAAATTCCTTTTACAAATGAGGAAACTAAATAGACAGAGGTTGCCTAGAATTACACAGAATGATGGAAGAGCTGGGATTTGAACATAGCTGTACAGTACTGAAGCCTTTGCTTATCTGCTAGTGCTGGCCCGCGCCATGCTGTGGCTTCCTTTAAACAGTGCGCTGGAATTCCAGGCTAACTGTATTCTCTGCCCACCATGCTCCCTGGACTCTGAGCAGTCTTCAAGGGTGGCGACTTGCTATTCTTTTATAGTCATGTCTCTAAGTCTGAGATTATACTGCCTATATTGTCACCAACACACAATTGTGTAATGTTGGGTCAACCTAAGAGATTTAAGCAGTGTTAGTGTGGAGAGGCACTGAGGGAGACAGAAATCAGCTGGGCCCGGTGATTGATTGGGCATAAGGATCTTGTTGGCATATTCTTGCATTCTGATTTCCAACCAATACACTGGAGAGATGATTTGGCAAAAGAATCTGAGAAGCAGGGAAGTTCATGCTGCTCTTCACAGAGCTCTTAAATTCCTGGGAAGAACTATGTGGGCTCAGGATAAATGTTAGAAGATACTTCCCCAGAGGTGGCTAAAAATAGAAGGGACAGTCTGGGGACAGAACTGCCCTGGGGTAGATGAGTGGTTGGATGGCTTTTGGGATTCTTTTCTCTTTGAAAATTCTTTAAAGTAAATAAAACTTCTCCTGTTTCCTTTCCTAAACTGCCTGGATGAAAACATAAGATAAAATCAAAGTATTCAAGGACTGGAAAATATTGAGTTCAAATGCCTTGATTGTAGATAAGGAAAGGAAGTCCAGAGGGTCACATGATTCATCTGAGGGCACACAGCCTTGAGGAGGAAGAATACAGAGTCATTGACTTCTCTTCCTTATGTCTCAGAAAGTAATGTTTTTGTTGTTTGGTGTTCCTGTGGACAACACTGGTAGATCTCAACACAAAAACAACAGAGACTTGGCATTTGTCTGTAGGGAAATTAGAGAATTAACAATAAGGGGTACCTGTCACATGGCTACCTAGGACATTTGGGACGCCAAGAAAGTGAATTTAGAGATTCATAAGCGGACCTAGAGAGATGGCTCAAAGTGGGTAGGAATATTTCCTTGGCAAGCATAAGGACCTGAGTTCAAATGCTTAGCAGGCATGTAAAAAACCAGGCCTGGCTGTACCCAGCTGTAGCCCCAGCATTGAAGAACAGACCTGGAAAGCTCCCTTGGCAGGCAGCCAAGCCCAAAGGACAAGCTTCTGGATAGGGTGAGAAACCCTGTCTCAAGGTAATTAAGAACAGTAGAGTGAGACATCTCATGCATTCCCCACCACAGCCTGTGCACAGGCCTGTGCACTAAACACTCACATCCATACAATACACACCTATACCACACATACACAACATACAACACACGCAAACCACACACACACACACAAAATAAAAATCCACATGGATTTCTTAGCTTCTCTTCATTGCCATATGGTTCTACTACTTTCCACAGGCTGTCTCCAGTTTAGTACTGTTTTTACAAGCCCCTAAAACAGAACCTGCTTCATGAGGTCTGACCATGGTAACTCCTGCCCCAGTGTTAACATTTTTCATGTCTGTTTTCTTGTCTTTGTAATGAGATTATTACATATTGACATCTATAATTCTATCAATATAATTGTGAGTCATTTAAATTCTATACAGTTGTGTAGCTTGCCTAGTCATCATTTAAATTGCAATACAGTATCTTACCAGCTTTCAAGAGGTACTTAAATATTTACTGAAAAAAAACCTCTCATTCTCGACTCAGAGGGTATTTTGAAGGATGCATTTTCTACTGTGAGCACCTATGCATCTAGCTTGTGTGGATGGCATTTGTGGAGGAGTGAGAAGGAACTCTTCGTGGTGATTATAACTTGCTTCCTTGCCAGGGCCCCTCTGAGCGTACAAATAGTCCTTGTTTGGCCCCGTGCAGAGCAGGTCCTGGATGGAGAGACAGTCAGTGACTTCATGCTGTGGCTTTTCTAACTAAACACATACTTCCCCCTTGCCCTTGTGAAAGGCATGTTCTCATTTTCTGAGGGAGTGAAATCTTTGTGTGAAGTGTCACCCAGTGTCGTACTCATCAGCGTACACACCATCTCTCCAAGTGACGGCAGGAGGAAAAGTTCATCAGTTCAACGTGCCTTTCACATTCAGAGGCTCCTGACTAATAACCTCTGGTATTTATTATCAGAACAGCCAAAGAACTACATTCTGCTGGCACATGCTGTTCTCACGCACGGAGAAAAACTAAAAAAGACAGAAGATTTGCTCCAATTTTCTTTCTTCTATTCATTTGTAAGAAATAGCATACCTTTTTTTAATTAAAAAGAGTATGAGCACACAGAAACATCTGGCCCGTATCACCATGGCAGCCTTCTAAAATGGCCCGCTTGTCTCCAGCGTGTTCTTGTTAAATCAGTTTGTATACAGCAGCCAGCAAGTTTTTTAGTTCTCTACCAGTCCAGTCGCTCCATCACTGGTATATTCTTCATGGCTCTTTGAGAATTCTTAGGGTCAGGTCCTATGTATGTACCAATGCTCTCTCCCCTGTCTGTAGCCTGCCCCAGCAACCTGGGACACTCAGGGCTCCTTGCTTCTGCTTCTCCAAAGGGTACATCTGGACCTGTATGCAAGTTGGCCCATTCCTTATAGGCTCTCCTCTAGGTCCTACTAAGACTGGATCTCATGGGCTCCCACAGCACTTGCCTTTTGTACTTGGCTTATGTAGTATGTTTTTATTTAAACATATTTGAATCTTACTGGACAAGGCTATTATCACTCAGTTTCACTTGAGGCAAATGGCTCCCCCACTTTGTATGACACACAAAATCCCAATGACACATATATTCTATGCCAGGTCATAGAAATACACTTGTACTTATCTCTATGACCCAATGGACTAGACTATAAGTTACCTGAAGACTGGCCTTTGTACTGCTAATTTTTTATATATGTAAATTTAGTAGGAACTGATCAATAAATATATCTATTCTATAAACCCATGCCTTCTTTAGGGGAAAAAATAAAATTCACTCAAGGAAGAATATGTAGCTTTTGTTGGCACTTGTGATGTTTCATAAACATCCCAAGACTCATGTGCTCAGTGACCTAGAAGATACACTTGGGACCCACAGGGTGGCTCACTGTTGTCACCATCTGATGCTAGGAGAATGGGACCACTTTGTACATTTAAGCCTTTGAGTGTGGTCATCCCACATCTCCAGGCCTAGGGTATCCTTCAGAAGTGATCATTTCCATGCTCCACTGTGATTTTCTGTATTTCATCTTGTATGCATGCATGCATGGTTTGCTTCATCAGGTCTGATCATAGCTCAGGTGTAGTCATGGGCATACCTGAATTTCCAGCACATTCAGATCTATACAAACTGATGATGCCAGATGTAGTGATACCATTGCTGATTGGTTAACTAATTGGTTATGATAATCATGTTGATAATCCAGTCATTGGATCTTCTTTTTAAAAAATGTTTTGCAAAATAACATCTTCATTTATTTATTTTGCACATGTGAGGGGTGCAGGGTCAGAGGATATTTTTGTGATCCTGGTTCTGTCTTTATATTAGAGATCAAAGGTAGGTTATCAAGTTAGGTGGTAGATACCTTAACCTTCATAGATATCTTACCTGACCAGACACTTTATTTATTTATAACTAATTAATTCCCTTTTACATAAACATGAGTGTGAGTGTATAAGTCAGAGGAAAACTTATATGAATCAGTTTTTTCCTACCATGTGGGTCCTCAGGATTGAACTGAAGGCGTCAGGCTTGCTGGCAAGCGCTTCCCTCACAGAGCTATCTCTCTGCTCCGCTCTGAGGTCTTCCCTCCTAGTCGCTTTCTTCTTGTCACTCAGTTACATGCTGCTTTGAGGATGCTGAGAAAGAGAATCAGTGTCCTTTGGATCCAGGCCAAATGTATCTGTGCCATTTCACATAATCAGTGACATGGGATCACGGAGCACACCCACGCCAACGTGCTTGCCACAGATTCAGTCTCTGGAGACTTCTTTGCAAGGTCAGGGAGTGGCGCAGGTGTGACCTGGGGAAACGATGATGCCTCAGGCATTCTAGAGAAAATATGCTAAGAATGTAAGGATGGAGATGTGTGTGCTGTCAGACTAGAGAAAAGAAGGAGCTCACAAGAGGAAGCAAACCCTTCTTTAGGGAGAAGTGGGGGCAGCAAAGGTTTAAAGAATCTTTTAACAGCCTGGGATCTCACTGACAATTTTGTTAATATGCCTGCTGGGTTGCATTCTCAGGGGCCTGTTGTGAAATCCTTGCTTGATATTATTAATGGTTAATGGGCTCACCTGAAATCAAGCAATAATGTACCATTTGGGTAATAGTTATATTAAATGGCTCTTTTATACAACACGAGCTTATCAGATTATTTCGCTCCTAATAATGAATACCTCATCTTTTCCAATTTCCTAATCAAATGTCTCCACATCATCCGGAAGTGCGGCCATTTCCAGCTGCATCTGTTTCAATGATGTCAAATTGCCAGTCTCCTCACGGGCCCCTCCATTCTCTCCGGCTCTAGGGCACAGGCCGGCTGTGCCTCTTTGAAAGCTGGTGATCACCAGCTATTGGAGACAGGTAAATAATGAGTCAAAGACAGCATCAAGCTGAATTTATAGTGATGTAGAATTTTTACAAGAGGTTTCTCTCTAAAGTTTGGTGCTTTTAAATTTATCTCCATTGTTTTTCTTTTTCCTGCTTTCTTTCCTGAAACTCGTGCACTTTGGTCTGGGTGGCATTGCTTCAGTGTGGAAGAGGCAGAGACAAAAACCAAAGAATGTTATGCTCCACTGTTTGGTAATAAACCTTTAGAAACCCACAGGTGCCGCCCTAATTGGCCTGATCAGAAGAAATAAGGGGCTGAAGCAGTGACTCAGCAGATAAAGAGCGTTTACTGCTCTTACAGAGGACCCAGGTTCTGACCCACAACCAGCTATAATTTCATTTCCTGGGGACCAAATGCCCTCTTCTGGCCAGTGTGCACACAATGCACATACATGCACTCAGACAAAATACCTCTACACATAAAATAATGCTGCTTTTAAGGATGCTGAGAAAAGAATCAGTGTCCCTTGGGTCCAGGCCAAATGTATCTGTGGCATTTCACATAATCAGTGACATGGGATCAAATAGGATACAAAAGTACCTTTAAACGGTTATCTTGAAGAGGAAGCATCAAGATTCCTGGACATTTCATATTTTATTTTATTCAAGCATACACCTGTAACAGAAGGACAAGTGTAAGAAATGCTGAGCAAGTATATAAATAGGGAGCCTGATACTGTCACGTTCTAGAATGCTCAGCTGAAACGTTACTGTATCTTCTGGGAGCAGGTTGGATGGCATAATTCATCACTTTGAATTGCTTTAGTTTGAATCTTCTTCTCTTTGCTGCATCTTGTGTTCTCTTATTTTCAGGTTTTCTTTTTGTTCTGTCTCTGTCTTTGGAACTTTAAAAAGACCCCATTTTCCTGGAAGAAAAGAACAGGTCACACTCACCACTGAGCATCCATGACAACCTGTTCTGTGCTCCCCAAATTCTGTTGTCTATTGAGGCCAGAGTCCATGCTTTTTGGTCGCTAATTCTCCACTGGCATTATAGACCACACACAGTGCATGAATCACTGAATGAAGACCCGATATCACAATTTATGATTTTCCAGCTTCTTCCATTCAAATTAAATCCAGTGTGACATTATTATAACCTGTGCATGTGTGCTTAATATCAAACACAGTACAGTATATTCACGTATTATTCCATGATGTTTAACAAAAGAGAATACCCTGTATATTTTTGAATCTTATCATGAAAAGCCCAAATTTAGTGCACTATGTTTTCAATTGGTCAGGCTGAGGAATGAGATCTTGCTCGAAAGACTAATGAATGATTCTCTTGCTGATGGGTGCCACTGGACTCCTGTGCTTGGAATAGCTTATAATATTTCAGAACTGAAGAGTTCTTTTGAAAAACCAAACCCCAAATATTTGAATGTCTTAAAATATTTAACCCCCTACCCAAAGCATTACTAATCACACTTAGCAAACGTTGACCATGCAAGTGAGCCGCTTGTGTGTGTGCGTGGGGGGGACATGAGTACTCAAGATTCTTTCAATTGCTTATCATCTGGTAGCTAGAGACAGAAACAGGGCAGCAGATCTGTGATAAATTCCCCAGAATTATGTAAGGAGCAGAAAGACAGGAGAGCTAACCACTGAGCATGTGAGCGAAGGTATCTGGAAACAGTGACTAAGTTTGATATGAACCGTGAGAGAAGTGGATGGTGGCTGTCTCAAGGGGAAATGCTAATGTATACTTGGTGTGTTTATGAATAAGACAATATCACATCTTAAGAAATATGCTTTTAAAGACAAAACCCAGAAAGCATTAGCGTCCCCAATGTACTCCCTAACTGCATCTCCCCAGTCTGTGGCTTGTGCAAAGTCAAGGAACAGAGACATATCAAACCATGCTGTATTAGTGGATGCATATATGTGCACATAAGGCTACTGTACTTTTCTGCTGAAAACTTCCATAGTTTCATAAATACTCACATGGGTAGATGGGGTTGGAGTTCATTGTAATTTATTGGAGACAGCTACTTTTGATATAATCTATGGGATGTGACTTTTCATAAAAACCTACTGAATTTCTAGATTTGTTGAGCTGCTTGCAAACAGATGCGCTCTGCAAATCTAACGGAAACATTTAGAGCCTAGACCCCAAATATCAATAGCTTTTAGTATTGCAAATGAGTCTGTCTGTTGGATAAATTGGGCTGTGTGGTTCTTGATAAAAAGTAGCATGTAATTCTGCACACGTGTTTTGTGCGCAGCAGCCTCGATGGAGCCTGATGGCCATGTGCTTCTTTGCAGAGTTTTAAGTTGAACGTGGACAGTCACTGTGCTCTCAAGGAAGCCGTGGAAGAGGAAGGACACCAACTCCTGGAGCTCATTGCGTCGCATAAAGCAGGTAAATCCTCCTGAAATATTGCGGGTCTTTATGTCTCCAGACTATTAAGAATGAAGAAGCATTGCTGTAAATTACTGCATATATTCGCTTCCTTATGTATTATTAATATTTACATTATCAGATTGACCTTCAAGATTTATAAATGTTTCATATACTGCATACAATGCTGTGATACTTATAAGATGAAATACTGCCTCCAACGGTCTGTTCATTTTATTTGGGGCTTGCCATTCGCCTGAGTTCCAATTGAAATCACATTCCTGAAAACTTCACATTGACATGCTTTTTGATGTAGGAGCTCTGGAAATAACATTAAGATAATAAATGAGGGCTGTTCTTATAGACACAATGCATATGCACCAGGGTGTACATAGATATCATTATGGATATAAGGCAGGCTGTCCACAGACATCTGACTATCCCTGTGTCAGTTCACACATGTGGATGCTTGGCATACTCTCTGTAGATCTTTGCATTAGCAGAGGCTTAGGTTTTCAGCCAGTTCTTAGCCCAACATTGATGAATTCATGAAAAATGTATTATAAATAAAAAACAGTTTTGTTGTATGATCCCACTTATCCTGATAGTTAAAGACCATAAAACTGGGTGGGACAAAGCTCATTTGTTTAGTTGGGTTTTGGGTTTTATTTGTTGTTTGTTTGTTTGTTTTGCTCACTATGTAAACAGGAAAAGAACATTAGGCAGATATGTTAATGTCAAAGACTATTGTCTTCATTTTGGCCCATTTACTGAATTTCCTATCAGGTTACCTCTATCTATTCCCAGATATCTTTTTGATCATCATAAAAGTCTCCACACAGATAAACACAGGGCCTTGTGTTGGAGATGGGACGCTATAGTCTTAATGACTTCCATACATCACACATTAAGGACATCTACACATCACAATCCGTTCTACATACATTGATTTCACCAGAGTCTACATCAGTTCTGCCGGCGCTCATCCTGTTTGTGTGTTATCCTAGAATTGCCAGTCTCAGCTGTGAGTGACAAATGGCAGGTGATGGGGAGGCTGTTTAAAGGTGTGCATGTGGTCTGAAATAGCACCTAGTTTTCTGTGGAGCGAACGGTAGGTAGCAGGGGGAGCTGCAGCCAGACCCACAGCTTGTGCTCTCCTTTGGAGAAGGACTGAAGGACATGTTGAAGATGATTGCAAGTCAATGGAAGGAGCTGCAGAGACAAATCAAACGACAACACAGCTGGATCCTCAGAGCTCTGGACACCATCAAAGCGGAGATCCTGGCTACTGATGTGTCTGTGGAGGACGAGGCAGGGACGGCAAGCCCCAAGGTAAGTGGCTTGAAGTTTGCCTTATTTCCTCTTATTCCTGTCTTCTTTTGAACTAGGCACCACTGAAGTTTTCTTTCCACCCCTAAGGCTCTTCGTTTCTAGTGAGTAAACTTTGTAACTTCTTCTTCTCCCTCCATATATATATATATATATATATATATATATATATATATATATCTTGGCTGGAAAACAAAAGACAACAACTTTCAAGTTTTCTAGAAAGAGGTCTTTTTGTGCAAAGTAGCAGAGCAGAAAGGGACAGGATTTTCGGAGTGGGAGAAAGGGGGAGGCATAAAACATTTAGTAAACAAAACATAAAGCATCTTTAACATGAATAATCAGAATGGTTTTAAATTGTTTTGTTGCAACTATAAATCACTATAATCAGTGCAATCACTCAGCTCTGACATCCATTAGCCGCTTGGTTACAGCAAATTAACAAAGAAGAGAGAAAGTGATTCATTATCTCATTCCTGTTAATGACTATCAGATGCATTGCCTAATTAGGGGATGGTCATTGTAGTGCGAAGAAGGTCATATGCTTTGCTACAAATCTTTTTGCTCTGTGTGTAAGTTTTCTGTAATGGTGCATGCACCCAATACAGCGAGTATTTTAAAAATGAGTATTGACATGTTTTGATTATCCATTTTAGATTTACAAAATAGCCAGTGAGACATTTGCCACTGGACACCAACTGAAGCGCCTTTTTAATATAGAATACTACTGCCATAAAGGTATCCTTTGGACTAACAATGTCGAAAGCGATTTTTATTAATTTGACATTTTCTTACAGGTTTTCATTTTATGAGAGGAAGTCCAGAAATCCATTTCATAGTAGACTTAGGATCAGAGCATATTGTAGCATTGAGGGAAACAGACGGGAAAGTTTATTGCTTTTATTCCTGGCCTGGACAGAGAGAGTAGTAACGTCATCAAATCACATTTCTTCAGCATGGGTATTATGCTCAGAGCAAGTTAGCGACCACTTTGCCCTCTGAGACTCAGATTCTTCAATCCAGGCAGAGCTGGGACCCAAACCAGCTGCACAGCACTGAGACCATGGAGCCAGGGAAAGGCTCAGAGGACTCCCTTCATCTGTTGGAAAGAATTGAATGGCAAGATCAGTCCCAGGAATCTCCATGGAGGAGGTCACATTTCAGGAAATACTCAGAGAAAGGGAGAGAAGCGGCTTGGCTCAGGGGCACATATTTTAGGAAGTGACTGTGATTGGAGGATCAGAGCTTTGGCGAATACCAAGGACCGGAGGAGTATAGTCCACCTCTGCAGGCAGCGGAAGCAGACTTCAGGGGGAGTTGACTGGCCAAGGTTTTCACCATGGAAGGGGACAAGAATACTGAGGAAGGCATAACTAAAATCTGGATCGCATTTTATTCATTTACCTACCCCAGGTCTCCACTCACAGGCTCTTTTGCATTTGTTCTGTATTCCTTGTTTAGCATCACAGCTCAAAGGAGAGTTCTACCAGAATCCCTATGTGCAGAAAAGAGGCCACGGGGTGGGGGTGGGGTGGGCTGGGGGGGTGTTAACCAATTTGCCTAAGGGCACACAGCTAAGTCTGCACCCACTACCCTCTGCTCCCTGCTGGTCTGGCTTTGGCTAAGTATGTGCACTGAGCTTTAGAGATGCAAGCTCTGGAGATGCTTTTGAGACTGTGGTCCTAAACCAACAGGAGGCCAGCAGAGGTTGGGGAGAAGAAGAGACACAGGAAGGGGGTGGGGGTGCTGCTCTGAGGGAGTGGTGGTCCATAGGCAGCGTGGTGTGGCTGGAGGAGGGCTGGGGAGGATGCTCTTGGCCTGAGGTAGGTAAGGGGAGGGTTCTAAATAAGTGGGAAAAGAACCCTGAATTTTGGTGTGAAGAAGATGTATTCTCAACTGTGTATCAGGCATGGAGCAAGGATGGGTGGCTTGAGTAAGTGATGGGGGGAGGGCAGCATCTACCACAGGGACTGGCTGATAAGAGAGCTGTGCTGAGGTAAAGTAACGCTGTTCAGCAGGACTGGTGTGAAGAAGACAGTTTTCAGTCAGCTCCTTTTTGTGAAGTGGAAAGAAGCCGCTTACTCAAGCCGGAGAAGGTCAAGACACATCGGTATTTGTAGGAAGCCTCTGCAGACCTCTAGGGTGATGGTCCCATCCCAGAATCCCACACTCTTGTAGGAAGCCCAGTAATAAGCTCAAGATTCACCCTTCCTCCCCCATACATACATAACCAACCTAAAGGAGAGAGGGTGTCTGAGACCCTTGTACTTACACAGCAGGCAGTGCCAGCAATGTGTTTAAACTAGGACTATATAAGTCAATTGGGCTGCATCTTATGCAGATGAAATCTTACATGCTCATTAAAAAGCTGTGTTTTAGAAGATTTTGTAAACAGTAGAAGGTATCTATATTAGCTATATATTTTTAAATAATTTTGAATTTTCCAAGTCTCTACATTGAGAAAAACTAAGGAAAGAAAGAGAGAAAAAAGAAAAGGTAAATGCAAAGTTTAAGATTAAAAATTAGGGTCTGGAGAGATGGCTCAGAGGTTAAGAGCACTGCCTGTTCTTCCGGAGATCCTGAGTTCAATTCCCAGCATCCACATGGTGGCTCACAACCATCTATGATGACATCTGGTAACCTCCTCTGTATACTGTATACTTAATTAAAAAAAAGATTAAAAGTGACATTGTGCTGTGGGGATGTGGGACCTAAATTCATCTATGAGAAGAAAGAATAAATAAATCTGACCCTTAATGATCTGTGTTCCTGCTAGAAAAGAAAATGAAAGAAAAACAACAAAATTTGCTTTTTGAATCCTTCTGGAAGGGACATCTCATCTGCAGTTTCACCAGCTTACAGAGAATAAATGGCTTATTTTCTATATTAATGTATTTCTGTCCTGTAGTACTTTCCTGTCCTGCAACAAGCAAACATCACTCCTGAAAACAATGATAAGAAGAGATTGTGTGAGGGGTTGACCATGGGGAGGCTGGGAGCTGCAGAGCCAAGTAAAATCCCAGGCCTTTCCCTTCTCCAGTTTCCACTGGATTTTTCCCAGACTAATAAACACACCCATATTCAAGGATGGATGCAAAATAAATTTAAGGTTAAGAATACTATGAGAAAAGATCAGAGATTATTTTTCCTATTTGTTTATGTTTATGAATTGCTTCTCTTGGACTTGGGGCAAACTGAACACCAGGGAGGCTGAGACTCTGAGTTAGACTGCTAGAATTAAATGACTGACATTTCCTACTAGGTGTCCTTGAGGCAAATACCTGGTTTCTTTATGTCTCATATTCCTCATTTGTAAAATAGAGGTAATGGGGCCAAGAAGATGCTCTAAGGACAGAGGTTGAGGGTCAGTCTCTGGGAGACCCACAAGGTGGGAGAGAAAAGTGGACAAATTGTTTCTGTCTTCCACATGTGTACTGTACATGTATAAGCCAACCTCCCCCCTCTCCCTCCCTCCCTCTCTCTTTCTTCCACCCCCTTTAGCATATCATTTTTTTTTAATTTTTAAAAGACGGTAATGATAATTCCTGCTTCAAAAATTTGTGACATGCTTAGGATGAGTAGGCGTTTTACAGACCACTGTAGTCCTAGTACTCAAGAGCAGAGCTGTCAGGCAGGATACTGGAGACAGAGGCCGGCCTATCCAGTAAGTGGACTTCAAGGCAACAGATGAGAGAAAAACAGTGCTTAGACCAGAGCCTTGCACAGAGTAAATCCTAAGTGAGACAAAATGTAATGTAGAAGTTTTCGTGTTCTAATGACACATAGACAAATAATTATAATGGCTTTGATGAAATTCCAATAAAAACTGGTATAAGATGCTATAAATATATGGAGAGAGGTCTTAAGGAAACTTCTGGAAGGAGATGAAAATAACAAGCAGAGAGATTAGCACGTTTAAAGATTAAGTGTAAAAAGGTTGCTATATCTGGAACCCAGGACCACTGTCATAGATGATTATGCTTGCCTGTCATGGTCTGCACTGAAACTCCTGGTATGACAAATGACCTTTACCAATTAGTAATCTGAACAGTAATTGACAGGATCCAAGTCCTCAGGACATACACACATACTGCTTAAAATCTTTGTCATGTAATCTCAAGTAGTGCAAAGCTGGATTAGGCTGTACCAGAGTTTCTCCAGACTGAAAGCGAGCCTCCACTGCCATCCTTCACAGGAGTCTTCGTCCTGTGACGTGACCTTGCTCAGGTCACTCAAAAGCTGTACCATGAAATGCATCCCCAAGCGAAGCACTTATGATCATCTGTTTCATCTTAAACCTAAAAGAGGAACTAAAATTAAAACATAATAAAAATAATTCCAGAACTTATCTTGGGCTGACTTCAGAAGCTACTGGGAGCTTGAGAAGCATAATAGAAAATCTAAGGAATATATCTAGGGGGTATTTTTCTTTTTTACCTTGTTTGAGAGACGGCAGAAAAGGACTTGGTCTTAGAAATCTTGTAAAGAAGGAGGATCGGAGGAAATTCAAAGACTCTGGGAAACGTCTCCCCTAGGACTCGGCAGCATACCTTATTTGTTGTATTTCATTTTTTAAAAAAGTGTTTTCCCAGGACTGTGAGATCTTTTATACATGGAAATAGAGAGTAGAATCCATCAGTTCTAGAAATACAGCTTTAGCATTCACATCCAAGAATTTAAAATATGCTTATAATTATGTAGTTTTGAAAAGCCTGATAAAAGTTTATCACCTAAAATTAGAGCCTTTGTATTTTAAATATTTTAGTGATATGCAGCTAGGAAGACTTAAAAATATAGTGACTACCCAATGTCTAAAAAATGCTACATTTCTTTTTTTGACCTTTCAAAGTAAAAGCCAGAATATCCTAAAGAAAAAAAATTATTTGGCATTGTCTCCTTTCGAATGTTTGTATCTGCTGTCTCTTTTCTTTTCTGAAGGAGGCATCTTTCAGGACTTAGGATCAGGGCCAGGGTCTCCCCATGTGACTTAGCCAGCTTTGTATTACTGAAAGTATACAACAATAGCATCTTCATCCATTTAAAGAAAACAGATAAGTCTGTAGAATAGAGAACACCTGCATATATCTTTGCAAATTCAGAAACCTTATAGCCATCACAGGATGACCTGGCCTGGTCCCAAGCAATATCTTTACTTCCTCAGTGAAAGGATGCAGGTGTCCTGCTTTTCTGGACTCCAGGGATGCTTATGTCATCCCTTTTCTTTGAGGGTCTTAGATTAAAGTCATTCTCCTTTGGAAATGGGTATCAGACTCTGAAGGTCATCAAGGACATCAGCTCAACCATAGCTAGAAAGCAAGTTCACTGATACCGATACGATGTTTGCTCAGGCCTACAAATGACATGTTTAGACTCTGACTGAGATTAAGATTTGTGTAGCTTTTGACTTGGGGAGTCAGTGGCTGTCTGACCTGTCTTCAGATGTCATGTGAGGGAGGTCCAGCATTAACACACACTCTGGTATGTTTGCTTACCTGATGCCCAAGTCTTAACCCTGTGCTTAGACAAATGAATTATGGAGAACTCTGTTCAACTAAAGAAGTATAAGAAGTGATTTGAAGAACACATTACAAAGATGCTTTCTGTATTAGATGATGCATTTAGATAATATTGCTGCCTAATGCTATTGTTCTTGGAATATAGTTTGATCCTAAATCTTTCAAAGCACCACTGAGACTAAGCACTCATTTGCACTCAGCTCTGTCCTAGGAACATATGCACTCAGTATGTTCTCTAACATAAGGTCGTCATAAAGAGTGGGAATCACATTTCTGTATTGTTAGTTCTTGTACAGATACACACTCATATTAGATCTATACAAGACTCTGTCCCCTTTTTACCTAAAGAAAAGAAAAACACAGGTTCCTAATGCCAAAGGAACTAGAAATGAGATAGTAAATTGTACCTAACATGGAGAGAAAGACCACAGGCAAAGGCCTAGCTGTTTATTTATCGAGTGCTGACAGGACCCTCTGCCCGGTGCTGAACTGTGTAAGAGAGAAGACACACTTTCCTGCTCAGTGGTCTTATCATTCATGTAAGCACATAGTGTAATGCCTTGTCTAGCGTGCTTTAGGCTATCTTAGATCTGGAATAATAGATCACCTAAGATTCAGATCATCTTAATTAGGATGTTGGCAGACTGAAATGGAATGGTGTTCTTGATGAAAGCAAATAGGTAGAGAGTCGCTGTCACTTCTCCTGCATCCGTGCAGAGACCTTCCCTTCCCTCCAGCAGACAGCTCTGGCTCAGCCCTTCCCTGCTCAACTGTGCGGTCACAATCCTGCCTTGAGAACTCAGGGACAGCTTTCTTCTGCTGTGTCAATAGTCCCCCCTTCTTGTTATCCTTAAGGAAAGTCAGAAACAAAAGTGAGTTACTTCTTTGAAGACAAGTACGATTGCTAAACTTGTGATAAAATCCAGTTTTAAAAAGATTCCTCTAATTTCCTTGTGGCATTGAAATTTGCATATTATTAGTCTGTGGCTCTGATGGGGTGAGTGATGTAACGGGTTAAGAAAACAAACATATCTAATGATAGGTCAAAGGTCAGATAGTGGCCATCTCTATATTGGACTACAGGTGTATAAGACCATAGCTTATCCTCAGTCTTCACACAGCACTGCCATTGCCTGTGGCCTTGACATTTTGGCTCAGCAAGAATCTGAGTGAAATTCTTCACTGATGTTAGTAGGCATTTGAACCTTCTGTGTTTATTTAGTAGTACTCAGAAGTTAAAAAGATATATGTGGTTGGCTACAAACTTAGAGTCTATAGAAAGCAGTCTTCTATTATATCAGATTCACACTTCATTTTAAAGATAATTTATAATTTATAATGAATTTCTATTAATTATAAATATAACATATAGCCAGCATACTAGAGAGATTTTTAATGCAGAGGCAAAGTCACCATTTCTTTTGAAACTCTGTAGTATATAAACACATACACAAAACAGGCAAGGTGCAAAATTGCTTCTAAAATGCTTTTAAATTAATACATAGATTGAAAGCGGGAAAACAATGTCCTCAGTGTGTCATTTATACTTTTTTTTCCCTGGAATGTTTCTGTCAGGGGTGTCCATGGCCAGGGGAGCCCTGCCTGCTAAGGAAATCACTCTGGCTCTCCTGTTTATTGAGTCACACAGGGCTTCATATCAAACAGTCGCTTTGCAAGTCCCCACCCTGAAGTCAACACCCTTAACACCACACACTTGCTTAACTGTTCTCACAGCCAGAATGGACAGCACTTCTATCCAGTGATGTCCAGGGGTAGCTGGATGCTCGAGGTTTTCTTCTTCTCTTTCAAATATACTTGAAAGATGGCTTCTTAGATAACCGTGATGCTATGTGAACATTCCTAGTCTGATTTCCCATCATCCCACCAGAAGTGAAGGGAGATACTTCTCAAAGCATGTTATAATATGTAGATGTGTATTAACACATTTCACACACACACACCATATATATAGAGAGAGAAAAAGAGAGAGAGAGAGAGACTTTATAAGGAAGCATTAACTGGACTGGGGGCCTTCTAGACTCAAGGTCAAGTTTATCACAGCTTTCAGCCATTTTTTACTGAACACCAGCTACAGTTTCTCATATTTATACTTAGTTGGTTGAGGATTTTTTCCTGAACTTAGTAAAGTTTGGACCTCACCAAGGGAGAAAGAGCTGAAGAGGACAAAACAAACCCAAAGAAAAGGCTAAGATGAAAAACGAGAGACGGGAAAAGGGAAGGAGGAGCCAGAGAAGCATCCAGAGAAATGCAGTTGTGCCTAAATGAAGATCATTGCCTGAGAGGTCACGTGGAGGCACCTTCCATATCTTACCCAGACGAGTCAGGACACTTCTGTTTTCATTTTTCCTGAGTGTAGCCTTCACTTTTTTACTCTGGAAACCAAAGTCAGAAAACTTCTTTGCATTTGACATCATAGATGTCCACCGTGTGTTTGGATGACATGGTTTATTAGTGGGGTTAGTTAGCATTTACAGCAGGGTTATTCGACTCTAGGTTCATGTTTCAGCCCCTTTGCCTTTTCCCTGGCATAGTTAGGATTCATGTAACATTTTATTTGGTATATCTTCTAGTTTTTCTTTACTTAAAATACGTTACCTTCCTTTTTTTCTGCTTTTGCTCATGGCTTTCCCAGTATTTATGTTTATAATTCTAACTGAGACTATATAGTGTGATAAGTACCTTACATGGGACAAAGGGAAATGTGGGGAGGGAACGTGACTTCCATCTGATTATGTAGAAGACATTCACCCCACTAACAGAAAACTGGTTTTGTAGTAGTCTCTAATATTCAGCTAAGTTAGAAGTCAGATGGTACTGAAGGAAAGACATCCTAGGTAGAGAAAATAGAAAAGCTAAAATATGAAAGGGGAAAAATATAAAGGGCATCCAGGAAATGATAGGCAAGGAGAGTTTGGCTTTTTGGACAATAGAAAGCCCTGTATTTATGTGAAGGGACAGTGGCCTTACAGAGGTTAAAACTGAGTTGTGCTATGAGGAGCTTTATATGGCCGACAGAAGCACTGTGACACCCATGTGAATGCTCCCAAGGATTCAGTGTGTCCATAGGAGACAGATGGCCATGGTCAGGAGGAAAAGGAAGGATTAAAAGTCACGACAGACAGGCCTAATGGCACACTCCTAGAGTCCTGGAGGTGTGAGCCAAGGCAGGAGGATCAGGAGTTCAATGCCAGCCTGGGTCACATGGCAAGACCTCATCTCAGTGGTCATGAGACGCTGATGACTCCAAGGAACTTCTGTTCAGACAGAAGCACAACCTTACGGTGCTGTTTCTGTCACCTCAGGGAGAGAGACAAGCGCAGAATGGTAATATTTTGAGGCCACATTCAATAACTTGTATGATAGTGTATTTCTATAAATGACTTAATGTATTATTGGCTGCTGATAATTTCTTATTGCCTTTAGTTTTTAAATTAAGCTTGTTTGCTAGTATATGGGTATAGGAGAAAATGTAGAATATATTGAGTTTGGTAATATGTCCACTGTGGGGGTTTTAAAGTATGCCCACCATGTTTAAAGGAGACTGCTGTACGGTGACTCAAATGGAGAGGGAGTTATGTGGTGGTGGGAAGATATGAAGTTCAAGGAATATGTGTCTTCCTCAATGGGAAAGGAGGAAGAATGAAATTGGCAATAAACAGTAAAGATGCTAGAGGAGAGCGGGTTCAGAGAGGAGTCAAACTCAGTTCCTAGTCTCTGGGGAAAGACTGAGGGAGAGGCAGGCCGCTGGGAGCAGAGTAGGATTCAAATCCCATCTTCTTCTCAAGAGCGATTTCTTAGCATGTCTGTCCTGTCTGGGCTGAACTGCATGTACTGTTCATGCTGCGCACTTGATGGTGAATCCCTTACAGCCTTGTGACATGCTTCCGCCCTGAAATTCCATTTATACTTCTAGAGTTAACTCTGAAGGTGACTCCATTAAGGCTGGACACCCCTTGGAAGAGCCCTTCATCTTAAACATCTCTGTTTGACTCAGTTTACACACTATTTCAGCTTAGAGCATAGTTTATTTAAATTTCTGACTAAAATGTATTTTGTTTTTAATGCTGAGGAAGGAACTCCATTTTACCTCCCCATCTTTCATGATGAATGTTTATCTTAGCTGCATAAATAATGGTCCAATCCCATTTAACCGTTTGCTTTTTCTATGATTCTCCCTTTGTTTCCTTTGTCTGTTGGTTTTCATTGTAAACAAAACCATCGTAAATGAATCTGTAAGTGGTTATTTCACCTATTTCCCCCAATAAGTGCTAATTTATGACATAAAAAAGAAAAATCCCACAATTCTATCATTACTATTGAGCTTCCTCAAGGCGAGTCCCTTTGGTAATTATTGTAGTTGGTTACTCAGATTTTACATTTTACTTTATTTTTGTCTTTATTTTAAAATGCTTGCTCAGTGGGTATATTCTGGGTAACTTCTTTGAAATAAGAACATAAAAGCATCTAATAGGAATCAGTTACTGGCCAGTACACTAGTTGATGAAATTTGTGGGCTTTGCTCTAAAGCACTCTAACAAGATTTGGTGAGATTGAACCTAAAAAGGCAGAGGTCTCTAAATTGACATAAATTCAAAGGGCAGAACTAAATCATACCACTATTTGATTGTCTAACAGCAGCTAATAGCTGACATATTGTATTTGGTTCACTATAGTCTGTGTTCATATATATCCTTCTAGTAAATGATAAATGTAAGGTTTAGCTAATAAAGTAAAGTTTATATTCTTCAAGACCTTTAGAGAACACACAGAACAGAACTCTGCTCTATAAAATGACCTGACGGTTTCTCCGGAACACACTCTGTGTAGCACACACAGACATAAGCACTCATGCATTTGTTTCAAGTCAGCTTCATTGGATTTATTTCCCTGCTGTCCTCCATGTGATGCCTTTGTATGTACTTGGACTTCATCCTACCCACAAGGCTCAGGGCAAGGAATACTGCAGGTCTCTGGACAGTTCCATGTGGACAGAGCTCACACAACCATTCATTTAAAAACACTTTAAAAAAATAAAGGTTTTTAAAATTCTTTTCTCTTTTTCAGTCCTCAGTCCCAGTGACTGCCTGTCTCCCTCCCTCCTTCCCTCCCTCACTCCATTTCTTTGTAACCGGAAAATAACTGATCACAGTGAGTTATACTGTTGATTCCTGCATTGAGTATTCTATGATGCCACTGATCATGACTGTTACAGGGCAATACCAGCTGCTAAGCATGTTTCAATTTCCCGTTTTCCAAGGCTTAGGATATTCTCTAACTTGGCCTATTGTACACTTAGCAGGTGATTTTACACTGACACTTTGTTTTAAAATCACACTTTATTCATTTTGATGATGAACTCTTGTAAGAAATATATAAGCTTTCAAAGAAAGCTTTCTGGCTCTCTTTGCTTGTTCTCAATGATGGTCTTATATCACTGTGTTGTTTTCACTGAAGTTAATGAGACTAATATGAGCAGAAAACAAATGTAGTTTTCAAAGTCATCTTTGTTATCTTTTATGTATTTTGGAGTGAAATGAAATCATTTCATTTCCTAATAAATATGGACTTTGTGACTATTACTGTAACTCAGTCATTGGAAATTACCTTTCCTTTTTGTTTGAAGGCTAAGAATTATTAACTGTTCGCTGGAGGACAAAGAGAAAGAGGAGCTAAACAAAGGTATTACTGACGAAAGGTGACACTAATATTCTAAGTATTTGTCTTCCTTGAGGTCACTTTTGTATTGTATGTAAGTGTGGAGTGGTTCCCCATTATATTTCTGAAATCATACCTTTGAGAAGTGGCATATTCAATTGTTATATGCAGATTATCTTAGTTTTAGTCATGCACAGGAAGCTTATTGACAATTCTCTGTTAGTTCATGCACAAAATGGAAATGAAGTGAACAAGTTTGGAGCTGGAATCTCTTTGGAAATCCTGTGTCTCAAGCTGATATTCTCTTACAGCCCCTGCCAATGAATGCCTTAAAATAGAAGCTCTTGTTTTGTGTACTTTTCCAAGGCAATCAATAGTTCTTCCTTCCCATAAATAGTAAAATTGGATATTAGAAGGTGTAGGCACACTTGTACTCATAAAGGGGAAATGGGTTGAGGCTGGTGCACTAATGATCTAATCAGTAACAGAAACAGCAAATAATCCTTATTAAAGTTAATACAGCAGGCACTGCAGACCGCTTGACACACAGTCTTTTCCCTAACATAACTGCTTACTTTGCCATCTTCTTTTGTATGGAGTGATTTAGGGAGGCTGATCACATTCCACAGCCAGGCAGTATATCATGGTTTGTCTATCAGGCAACCAAAACCATTCCTTTGCTATTGGTTCGAGAAACAGCCTACACACACAATCCTGGCCAGTGGACTTTGGAGAAAAAGCTCGATGATGCTTTAAAAAGATTTTCCTTCCCATGGGGGACAAATAAGAAGAAAAGTTTCTCCTCCAAACTTGAGTGCTTTCACGAGGTCATGAAGCTGTTCTCTGTGACCCTAGATGGAGCTAGATTGAGAGGCTACACACCTGTGCCAGGGAGCAAAAAGGATGTTGGCACTCAATATCACCTCATAGCTGAACTGACCCGGCCTGGATGTGTTGTGCCCTGGACAATTCTTAACTTCCTTTTTCTTGAGTCTTCTATTGGTTGAAATTGGAATTTTATAGTCCCAAATAGTCCTTAATCTCTAAATCAAACATTTGATCCCAGTTTATGACTTTCATGTGCAAACTTGGTTGCCACTATTTTTAAGAAAAACTTTACTCCTAAATCCAGTATATAAATCACAACAAACTATGATTTCTTAGGTGACTCAGAACCCATGGAGGATTGTACCCCTATTCATTTCCCCCTGGGGCTTCTACAGGATGGAGCGCAGAGTGTAGCCTCCCTGTGGTCCTTCCCTGCCTCTGTCCTGTCTGTACACAGTTCCTTTCCTTGAATCTTTACTGTGTCCAGTCCTTCATTGCAAAGGCCCTGCCAGCCTCCCATCTCCTTCACTAGAGCCATCTAAAGTTACTTCTCATTTTCAAGCCACCCAGTGTTTCCTTTGTGCCTGTTCATCCCCTGCATCCTTGCTCACCTGCACTCCTCAGTCCTTTCCTTCTTGGTACAGCATGTGCCGGTGCTGGGTTCCTGCCTAGCATCCATCTATAGCAATGACACTCATTTCATTTTCTGTGTTCCCATAGCATTTATACCTTAGCTATCCACATAACACATGTGCTTTCTAAATGTTACATTGAAGATATTCCTTGACCTGCATAGTATCAGAAGTTGGGGACCATTTCTTGTTATTGTTTGTACACCGCAATGCTCAGCATAATATATCTCTCAGGGAATATTTTCAAAAAGGCTTCTTTGAATAAACAAAAAATTCACAACAGAAATCAAAACCTTAAGTTATATTAACATCCTTTAAGTTTATTATTTTAGCCATTTAAGTATTTGTATAAATTTTACAACCTCCTTGATGCTATGTAGAATTAAAATGGTTTACCTAATTATACTTAATTAATGCAATGAAACATATTCCAGTTATGTGAAATTTTGGAAGAGATTATGTGCTAAATATTTTATAACACTAAAATTCATACTTAAAATAGTAAAAAGCAAAGAACAGCATACAATGTATATATTTATATAAAATGTCATAATATATATTTTTATATGTATATATATAAATTATATATTTTTTAAAAGACATTTTAAATGGAGTTATTTATGCATTAGCTCACTGAGATTCTGGACTAACCAATTATAAATTTATAGTCAGTGTGAATAAGTACTATCACCATACTTTTAAATGTTAATTTTTTATTTAATTTTTACTGAATTCCAAAAAAGAATAGTAAATGATATAATTTCAATAAAATGTATCTTTAGTATTTACCATTTGCTTTCTGAGCCTGTGTCAGATTATCATTTCTCAACATAATGTGACTGACAGTTACACCAAGTTTAATAAAAATGCCAAACCTTGGCAAAAGAAAGAAAACAGCATTGTACACTTATCAGTTTCTACTATTTGGCTATAGTTTCTTCTCACTTTGTAACTTCAAGATTCTATATTGGGAATGTCTCTCATTGGTTCATGTACTAGGGGCCTTGGTTCTAGGTGCTGGTCCCTGGGGACATGACTAGATCCTGAAGGGCTTTGGTCTAAGCAATGGATTAATCCCTTGGTGGATCCATGATATGATATTGTTATAGGAAGACAGTGGGGAGTAGACGATAGTCCTACTCTGAGGAGGTGGCTGACTTGGTTCACATCTAGGAAATTTGTATTGTTGTCCCCGACTCATTCATCTCTCTAGTCATTCTGGCTACCATGAGCTGAGCAGACTCCTAGGGACATCCTTCTCACCACTGTGATGCTCTTATTCACCTAGGCCCCAGGTAATGACGTCATGAGTCAAAATCAATCTTTCCTTTTGATTACTTTATGTCACGTATTTTGACATCGCAATGAAAAACTAATGAGCATAATAGGCAATTAGTCTCTGTAAGTAGTTATAATGAGAAGGGAAAGGTGATTTTGTAAACTAATATTTCATAAAACTACAATAAGATATATGGTGGTAATTGACTTGCTTTGTAGGCTGAAAAGCCCTCAAATTTAATTCATTTTTCCTATAAAATTAAATTAAATCTCAGTTATTTCTATTGAGGAAAAACCAACATTGAGATTAAAAATAATAGGACAAATTATAAGATTACCAGAGCTAGACAATGGGGTGATAGAAGAGTACATTTATAGATCTTCAGGCCACACATCAAATGGAACTTGGTGGCCCACGGATATCAGAGAATCTGTGTGTCATCATGTACACATGACAAAGAATAATACTACCTCCCCCTTCCTAAGGTGATCATGTAAGAGTTGACTGACTAATTCATAAGTGGCTGCCAGAAGACCAGAAATATTCTACTAATAAACACCTACAGTTACTGCCAATCTGGGAGCCTGATTCCCTGTTCTTATGCAGTGCAGTGCTGGGGTGTGTGGGGGGGGTGAGTTGGGAAATATTCAGGATGATAATGAGGGGCTTTGAATGAGTTATAGGATGAAGAAAAATCATAGGATTCAGGGAAAAGTGGGACAATGAAAACCAAAGGTATAGCCTGAAATAAAGACTGATCCAAAACAGAATGCAGAGGGAAAGAGTATAAAGAAGAAAAGAAGTAGATCCTGGAGGCATTCGTTAGAGGATCAATACTCAAAATCAAATACCTCAGTGGGACCAGATGTGGTAATGGAGTGACAGGTGTGTTTGTGAGAATATCAGTCCCAGAATGAGTGACACCTTTTTCTCACTGTTCTGTGACTTTGGAGATTCTTTCCTCAGCACCAAACTACTGGTCATGGAGACCCCATAGGTTCAGTGTACGGCATCATCATTTTTTAAAGCTCCAGAATATGACTTAAAATGACTGTCTCAAGAGACTTGCGAGATAACAGATCCAAGCACTTGAAATATTACTTGAATGTTTATTGTTAATGTTGTTATTAGAAATATGTGATGATGGTACCTAAAAAGGGGTTGTTGTTATGAGTTTATTAACATGAATTTAGAGATCTACAATAAAATTTCTATGAGATATTTGTTCTTGCTGAGTGTATTGTTTATACCAAAACACTGGATATGTGACACGTGGTTAGTTGATTTAATATTGGCTCAGCTGCTGATCCTTTCCTACTGGCTACATGTCCAGCTCCTTGCTTCCAGTTCCATAGGACTTGGCTTAAATCAGGAAAGGAAAAGGTTCACTTAAAGTAAGTGTCATCAGGGAGTGGCTCAGGCTCATGTGCCTTGTCTGTAGATGCCTTTGTAAATTCTTTCTTCCTGTATTTGACACTTTCTGCTTAACAACCAGCAATGCCTCTGTGAGGTCAATCTCTAGAGACAGAGAAGCATGACCTGTGCAGCAGATATAGAAGACTCAGAAGAGAATGGAAAAAGACAGCTTTTATTCTAAGTAGGTTTATCTATGTTAGTATCTATGACTAGAGCCTTAGTCTGTGTAAAGCATGGTTCTATACCTTGATCTCTTAAGAAACACTGAGCAGTAAGTGGGCTTCCTAGTCTGCTTGCGTCTGCCTGCTGACTGTCTTAATCATCATATGCTCACGAAAGCGTGCAAGCCCCCAGTGATCTGCGCTGGGCAATCAGTAAGCTGGTTAGTTTGTGCACAATGTGGGGAGAAAAGAGTAGAGTGGAGAAGTAAATCAGCAGTGACAAAATGAGTTAAAACAGTGTTAAAATGCTGAGGAGTGACTTCCTGTTTAACTGTATTGTTATTCCGAATAAAAAGATCATGGTAAATACAAACCTAATTTTGTTACTTGCAATGCCAGTAAGAAGGTATTGTGAGGTCCAAGAAGACAAGCAAGCCACTGGGTTTATGAGTCCAGGGCCCTACACAATTATGCACGGCTTTGGAAAGTACCAGCATTGGGTGGTCATAAATGAGGACAAAGCAGAGGGTTAATAAGACAGACAAAAATATGCTGTTCTGGAAAAATAGTCTTCTTTTATGAAGCACTTGACATTCCCGCATCCTGCATCTGCCATGATATAATGACCCTATTAAGAGAAAAGAAATGGAAGCTAAGGGGTTGGCACAGTTACTACCTAAGCCCATGGAACATTTTAAATTGCCCAAAGATGCAGCCTCTTAAAAAGAAATTACACTTGTTGAATGGGCCTGTTGGCTAGCCTGAAAGATCTGTAATTTAAAAGATGTGGGACTTAATTCTGATGAAATTTGATTCAAATTTTTCATGTAAAATAATCATGGTTTTTATAATACAGAAAAATATGAGACACTTAAGGCCAGGAAAAAATAGGCCTACAACAATAAAAAAAATTGTATCTCTTCCTGCTCCATAAAACTGTGGTAGGGTGTTGAGTAAGATGAACAACCTTATAATTATAAAGAAAGTTATAAGAAGTTATTTTTATCCCCAGATTTACATTAATGGCTTCATCTACAGCAGTTATTACCAATTACTATTAACTGGTTGGCACAAACAAGCTTGAAATTTATTTCATATTCTGTAGTCCTAATAATTTTCTGAAAAAGTGTGGCATTCAAATGGTGTAATTAAAAAGTATTATAATAAACCTATATATTTATGAAGGCCTTGTATATGTATTTGCTTAAAGTAAGATAGATAATTCCTAGTGATTTTGTGAGTCATACAGTGACTAATTAAAATAAATTCAAATATTATCATTTCAATTTCCAGTTTGGTGAACATAAGCAAATTATTATGTTTGTTTTCAATTCCTGCAAAGCATATTAAAATTAACTTTTCCTCAATTTAAGTAATGTGTATAACTAAACTTCCTTCCCACTGTGAAACGCTTTCATTTATTGCTATTTGTAAACTGCCTAGGATAGATGCAGAGTGGATTGGGCCTGGAACCCCTTCAAGAGTTTCTTTTGAAATAACACTACATACGTTAAGCTCAATTACACATCCAAACAGCCACAGCTCACTTTTGGTAATTTATTCATTGATTTAACATAGTACCCAGAAGAGCCATGCCTGCTGTCATTTTTCTAATATATTATGTTTTAAATATACTCATGCTCACCCATGCACACCATTAAGGTGTGCATAAACCTGTGTTTTTCTCTCTTGACAGCTATAAATGTTTGTTATTATTACACAAAACATATGTTCATGTTGTTTTTGTCTAAATTATTCTATCTGGGGCTATAAAGTTTTAATGTTATTAGTTGCCCTCAGAATTTTAATGTTTCACTGCTCTAACCTTCTTAGGATTTCTGTGCAATTAAATAGAAACTATTTCTCTGCAGCCCTGGAAGAACGATATATTTTATACAAAAAAACAAAAACAACAACAACAACAACAAAAAAAAACCCTTGCTGCATTCTTTCAGTATGACAAAAATGTTTGGTTGACAACTTTTGTTTTTTTGGTTCATGGAAACCTCACATGTGGTCAGACACGAGGTCACATCTGGTGAGACTTACACCATTGCTCTTCTTGCCTGGCATCTCTAGGAAAGACAGTTATGTACCGTGGCAGTCGAGGGAGGCTTCACAGCTTCACGGCTTCACGGGGCTTTCCAGGGCTGTTTAGTTCACTGCCTTGTGGGCTTCACTTGGTGCTGATTTAGCCTAGAGCATCCAGAGCCCTGTGGGGGCTAATGGGAAGCTCAAGCTATGCCTCTAACTTGCTTTTGTTCTCCAGCTCCAGGGAGAGTGGCTTTATTTATTAACAATAGAAGCGGCATCATTTGGCAGAGCCATATCCTTGGTGTTCCTGCCCCCTCTTTCTTATTGTCACTGGGTATGAGTTTCCACCAAACTTCAAACTACCGTTTTATGACCTTGACTCCACTCACTAATATACAAAACTTCTGACCAGCAGCAGTTCTCTATTATTCCAGCCAGCTGACCCCTTGCAGAATATTCAATGAAGCACTCTTAAAGATGCCAACCATTATGAAAAAATTACTCTTCCTAAGATAACTTACATCATGGAGCTAGAATCTTTTGGCATCCTCAGAGCCAAGCTTACCTGGACATTTTATCAGAAAAATGGCTCAGTGACCCTTAGCTTTGGCACTTACCCAGCCAAAGGCGATCTCCAGGAAGGGAATAGGAATTAAAGTTCTTTTCATTTTTTAATTTTTAGAGTTATTATTTATACAATAAAATCTTTTTTTTTGGTCACTGTATCCCATGCTCTCCCTCCCTTCCTCCTCCCAACCCCTCCTGGTCAGCCTTCAGCCTCCTTCCTTCCCATCCCCCCCTCCCCCCCCCCAGAAAGGACAAGAAGTCCCAAGGTGGATCAGCTTAGCATCCACTCCAGGCAAGTTTGATTTCCTCATCTTAATACCAAGACTAGGTTAGGTGTTCCTCTGAAGGGAATGGGCTCTGAAGTGCCAGTCCATGCATAGAAACACAGTCTGACCTCTCCCCTTGCAGCCCCACATACTGCCCATGTCAGTGGACAGTTGCCTATCCTTGGAGGGCCTAGTTCCTTTTCTTGAAGGTTCCCCAGTGGCTGTTCTTAATTCAGTGAGCTCCCCAGAGCTCCAGCCAGCCATCACTGTGGGATTTTTCCTCATAGTCCCTATCCCCTTGCTCATATAGATTCTTCTCACCCGCTATCAGCTGGACCAGGGACTCAGCCCAGTGCTCAGCCATGTATCCCTGCCTCTACTTCTATTCATTGTTGGATGTAAGTTCTGTGATGGCACATGGGGTAGCTATTCATTTGATTATGGGGGAAGTCCTGTCTAGGCAACATCTTCACTATTGGTAGGAGACCTAAGCAGGGACATCCTGTGAGTTCTTGTAGGTTTCCCGAGCATCCAGTCTTTTTCCAACCCCATACTTGCTTCCTCTATTAAGATCTCCATCTCGTTTTTTTCCCCTCCTTATTGCTCCTCTCACTCAATCCTCCCCTTCTCTCATGATTTATTCCCACATCTTCTCGGTTGCAATCCTTATGCTCCCAATTAGCTAGGAAGATCTTCTCTATTTTCTCTTCCTAGGGGTCTCCCTGGATGACACAGATTGCGGTTTGGGGAGGGTTTGGTTCGTAGGATGTTCCAGCAGCTGTGCTTTGCCAGAACTTCGCCCAGAGGAGGGCTTGACGTTCTTAAAGGATGTGACAAAGTTCACAATCTTCATTTTCTCTCTCATGTTGCCTGAGCAATACTCTCTGCAAAGCCTAGTTAAAAAGTTAAAGCCACATTTATGTTCCTGTAAAGATCTCTCATGTGTCTCCTCCTCCTTCAGAGTAATCACAAATGATAGAGATTAAAGTATTTAGTAGACGGGAGTCACGGCTTAAAATAGGAGATTTAGCTAATTGATCCCATTTTAATCTAGAGATTTTGCCAATTATATGATAAATTTGGCAGGACAAAGAGTGGATTTTAGCTGTATTCTCTTTTTAGAAATATAAAATCTGTAGTGGAAAAAACTTAGCATTTGTTAAATAATGGAAGTACAGGAGTGGCCACTAAAGGTAGCCAGTCACACAATAACTTTCCACACAGTGCTCATCACTGTTAGTAACTGACAGAGCTGCCAGGTTTCTCATCGACGAAAGGGCTGTGTCTGTGTCGGGCAGTTATCTGGAGCTAATGACCATAGCGGTCACTAAAGGGGAGAGATGCTATTAAGAAAAGAACTTCAACTTTTTATTGAATTCTTTATTTAAATGATATTAACTTCAATTCAACTTTTAATTGAGGTGTAACCATGCAAATTCTACAGTCGGGTACCAGGAAGTAATGAACATAAAATTACATGTTCTTCTCATAGGTTGATGGGTCTTTATTAGAATTTGAAGGGTCTCCACAGAGCTGTTATTAGACCTGAGCTGCTCACAGTCCCCTGTTAGTGAATGGTTCCAGAAAATCATTTTAACTTGGACCATGGAGAAGAAGGAGAAAGAATTGTAAAACAAGGCTCTTTTGTGTAAGACAGAGGACCCTGTGTAAATGGCATCTGCTATGTCTTCACCAGTTGCTTGTTAGCATCCATGTAACACTGAGGCAGAAGGACCACAACCCAGGTTGCTAAGCATAAATCAAGACTTCAACATGACATGAAATTATCTCTTTACAAAAGAATGGTAAATTCTGTGCCGTGATCCATTAAGTAATCACTTGTTATTTGAGGAAAATAGGTGTTTCCTAACAGCTAGGTTCATAGGACTCTTTTTGTGTGGTATCTGGAAACACATTATTTTATATTTTGAATGTCTCTATTCCTGTATGCAAGCTGAGCCTTCAGCCATCAGCTACCTCTTCCTGTCCTTGTTATATAAAGTTGTCACAACTTTATGTGCAAAATTTTTAAATGAAAATCTCATTTCATTTTAAATGTAGGCTTGGAAAAGATTTTCATAAGTTCATTAAATTTACTCCAAACCATCTTTAAATTAAAAGTAAAAATAAAGTTCCATATGAGAGTATATGTAGCTCACTATATTTTTCATATTTAGAAAATAAATGATCTTTCAAATTTAAAAGCTGCATAATGGAATCACCTCATGTTGATACTGTGGAAAAGGCAATATAATACATTACTTGTAGAACTTGAAAAATCTGTTAATGTAGTGGAGCTGGGCATCACCATTGATTTTGTTTTCTAAGACATATTCGAAATTTTTTTTTACTGCAGTATGGGGAAAAGGCAAAATACTTTCACACCAGAGGCAAAAGACTCCTATCAAAGCTGTCATAGGCTAGGACCTTAGAAAAAAGCAATAACCCCCATAGATGCGAAATTATTACCTGATATTTGAGCCTTTAGTACTCATTGAAGTCTGACATAGAAGATAAGCCCTTTAACATTTCATGCTTAGATCTGCTTAACAATGAATTCTTTTTCTGATACAGAGGGGTTGGTTAATTCCTTTCAGGTTGTAAAATTATTTATTTTTTGTGATATTAAAAATAATAGATGTTCACAGAAGACATATCTGGAAAGTCTATGAAATAATTTTAGAAAGTGGGCTCAGGCTCTGTGGTAGAGTATTTGCTGTCATATGTGACCGTGGGTTTAACCCCCAGTAAGGAGACAAGCAAAGTAAAGTGGTCTGACCATTGAATAACTAAGATGGCCGACATTCTAATGTATAAGACTTATGCCTAATCTTATTTCTACTGATAACAGTATGTGAAGATATTTCAAATTGAAAGATTATATAGAAAGATTTGAATTACATCAAGACAATTTATACTTAATTTTTTTATTAACAAATAAGCTTTCTGAGCTGGAGAGGTAGAACAGCAGTTAGGAGCATAAGACTAGGACTCAGTTCCCGGCACAAATATGACAGCCCACAACTGTCTGTAAGTTCAGTTACAGGGATCTAGGGCTCCCTTCTGTTCTCTATGGGCACTGCACAATATGGTGCACTTATATATAGGCAGGCAAAACACTCATGCATATATATCTTCTACATCTCATTTTTTCAAAAATAAGACTTTTCTGTTTTGAGAGGTTTATTATGTTTTTCTTACTGAAATCTCACATTGTGCTTTAAATACTCAATCTGCTATTTCTTATTTTTAGAAAAATTTTCCCTGAGCACCTTATATTTGCTGCAAGCTTGAGATTACCACCACTATTTTGGTTATACAAACAAATTAATGAGATTATAATAATAATAGATTTTATATTTACCAATTTCCACCTTTCCAGAATGTCTTTTTTAGATAGTTTAATGACTTTGTGATTGACTTTCATAATAAACTATATATTTTTAAGGATTAAGATTTGTTAAATTATAAATAGATTTTTTAAATATAGCAAAATAGAGTTAGTAAACACTATACATTACTGTGTGCAGTTCTATAAAACTAAGATAAATAGGTGTATTGATCTGAGAACAGCAATGGAAACCTAAGGAGAAGCTCCATATGCATTCTTCCAAGTACATAGCTATGACTGAACCCAGCTCACTATCATTATCCTTAACACCCAGGCTGTAAAAACGCTTGAGTTTCTATGCCAAAAACAACCCTCGTTAGTGTAAGCTATTGAAATTTTGACATAAGTGAAATGTTTAGAATGATTGAAAGATTTACAGAAAATTGTTGTTTGTCAGTTTAGATTTTTAGGAAGTTAATTCAATATGCTGTGGAAGTGATTTTGCTGTGAGCTACCAGTGTTCTTCTGTGAACATGACTACATGTGGTAGAGCATTCTAGTACAAAAGAAATTTTAGTAGACCTCAATGACAGTTTAATAATACTCTTCAGTATTTAGAAGAAAGCAATTTAGTAGATGATAGACAAATTTCTCTTCTGAGATATATTTTTTAGCATTAAATTTACTCTCTTACTCTTGGGTAATAAACTGTGTTTTTAAAATAATGAGGAAAAATCAGTGAATCAATGAAGTATCAGGGGAATAAGAGAAGGCAATGGGGTGGATCTGACCATAATGTACTACAAACTAAAAAAAATAGGGGAGAGCAGGAAGCAATATTATTGCTGGGAAATCTGTTTCTCTGTGAACCAACTATACCTTTTCTAACTTGCCCTGGAAAACAGCAAAACAGCAAATAGTAAGTTTTTTTAAAAAAAACAAACAAAACATGTTTAGCATGGCTTCTACACACAGAGTGGATATACCTCCTGGAGTGATCAATCAGTGAACTCATTTATGTATCTGTCTATCCTTACATAACACATATCTTATATTTGTCACATGTTCCAATATGTTGTCTGCCCTAGACTTTGAAGGTGTGTTTTGAGAAAACTAAGTTTTCCTCTTTAAAAGTTAGCATAGACTTGGCTGAGTCAACATGGAGAAGTCAATGAAGCTGTTTTCACTTTGATTTCCTTATCAGTAATTTTCAAATAGAATACCAGGCAAAATTGATCTTTTATGGCAATGTTCTGGTATCAGCTAACTTTATGCTCAGATAAAATGGTAAATTTCCAGATACACATCTACAACATATCTAGGAATCACAGCAGTGTGCTTGATCAGGGACGGGGAAGGGGTTCAATGAACCAGGCTTTGGCATGAAAGGAAAAACCTCTTGGCAAGGTCTTGGAGTCATGACTGACTAGTGGAGCAGGAGACTGAGGCAAGAAAACAGACAGACAACCTAAAGGATATTTAGACTTTGGCCTTGTAGGGAAGAAAATTTAGAGAAAGGCTTGGAAGTGATGTTCTAGCAACACCATCACACTATTCACTTGATGTGATCTTTTTTTTATTTTTTGAGGCGATGTGTTAGCAATAAGATGTAGTTACATTAGTTCTCAGTCATTTGTATCAGAAATATTTCACATGAGACCAGAATTACTAGATTAACAGCTTCAAAGAGGCAGCAGGTCAAATGATCATAAACACAATGTCTCCTTGGCTGCAAAGGAGAAAAGTGTGAACTCAGGTTCACTGGTTTCTTTCTGAGTTTGCGTTTTCCTAATTTAATTTTATCTTAATTGTGAGAAACTGTGTGGAAAACACTTGACTCTCCAATGCATGTAGGCTGCCTTTGATTGACAGCTTATTTTTTGACTAATTTTAAGCACAAAGCAGTAGAATAGTATATGCACATGGATATTGCATAAAAAATGTAGACATAGATCAGTGATGCTCTCATTAGGACAGTTCTCTATCTGGGGAGAATAACAGAATCACTTTCCCTAAGAAGTGTACTCATTTCGCTCTGTTGCGTTAATGTGTAATGACAATATCTGCAGAGAGCACAGGCTTTCTCTGGTGGATTCCATTATTCCCACAATTTATTCCCCCTTTCCTGTAATTTGCCACCTAGGACTGTATGGTTTTCAGGCTTCCCGGGGAGGAGGATGCCTCTTGCACTGCCAGCACACTTTGTGATTTTCTTTGGATAATGACAGCTGAGCAGAGGCCTTAAGAAGCATAGTTTGTTTTCTGTTACTTTTCTTTCTGCTGTAGGAATAGCATGTCCAAACAGAGGCTGGTTCTTTCCTTTATTCTGGATCCAGATGAAGACAACAGACAGAGGCTACCCTACATATCCTAACCCTAACCCTAACCCTAACCCTAACCCTCACTCACAATCATCCCTTGCTGGAAATGTAGCACAACCAAAAAGCAAAAAGTGCTTTTCTTTGTTACTGCAGCAAAACTCACCAAGCACAGTTGCCCAAAGCTTAAGAAGTGTTTGCCTACACTTAAGTCGCCCTTGACTTGTGCATTTCTCCCCAAATCTAAATCCCCCTCCATCATGGCTCTCATGCTTGTAAATCTTCCATGGCTCCCTATTTCAGTTTTGAACATTTTGTATTTCCAATGCAGTCTGTACTCTAACCTGTATGTCCATTATGTACTGCTCAGCCTCTAACAATGGTTGGGCGAGCTCTCTCCCTGTCCTACAAACTCTAAAAGAATATCTTGACTAGTAAAATGTAGTGGTTAAAAAGTAGCTTCTGAGTTTAGGCAGCCACTGAAGTTTTGATTTAGCATAGACTTGGCTGAGTCAACATGAACAAGTCACTGACACTGTTTTCACTTTGATTTCCTTATCAGCAAAGTGAGGGTAATGAGTTCACAGCCCATTCAGAGGGCTGTGACATTCACTAACACTGGGCATGGGAATGGTTGTCTGTTCCATAGAAAATGCTCAGTGCTAGCTGGTCTTATGCTGTTGACTACATCTGAAATGTTTATATTCCTTCTGACTCATCTCAGTTTTAACTAAACCTCAGGTCTGAGTTCAAAGCCCACTTACTCTATTAATATCTCCCCTACATTTAAAAAAAATGTTCACTGTTGCTTTTTATGAACCAGGCACTTATTCTTTTTTCCAACTTTGAGAATGTAAGCAGTAAGCATATAAGCATGCTCCATGTCTTTCTACAGGCTAATGATGATATAGCCTCCAGTCTAATTGATGAACCATAATTTCCTTGTTGTGGTTATTAATTTTGGGAGATAAGATTTTTGTTGAATAAAAATGACCATGATTTTAAAAGAATATTAGTTATATACCATTATGGAATGGTTATCTGTGATCTAACTTTATTATTGATTGATTATGTATATACATACATAATCAAACTCATACACACATGATTTTATATATATATACATAATTAAACTCATAGATATAGTACCTGTGTATGAGTTTATATGCACTCCATATATGTAGGTATCTGAAAAGACTAAAAAGTATTGGATGCCCCAGAACTGGAGTTATAGGAAGTTGTGAACTGCTTGGTGTTGGAATCAAATCCAGGTATTGTGTAAGAACACTAAGTGTTCGTAACAACCAAGCCAGCTCTATAGCTCCTGGTCTTCTTTGTAAATGCATCCAAAACTTGAATCACTTAGAATGTGAGGAATGAGGCCCAGATAGTGGGTTTAGTTTTCATCATAAGGCTTGAATGATCATGGTATTGCTGACTTTAATCAGGAGAAACTCAAAAGGGAATATCATTTCTAGTTAAATGAGGAGTACATTCTGCCAAGGTCAAGTTGCCTTGTATTATCTGAGATTCGCTGCTGAGTACTTTATTAATTGTTTTCAGACTGGAAAATGAAGTTATAGCCTTTCCGGGAAACTCTGGAAGTCAATTTATTTTAGTGAGGATGGGGCCATGGGAGAGCAGCTTGCCAATTCTGTGTAACTGTGAAGAGCAAGGAATTATGGGATGCTTGCTGTATAAGTCATGGTCAAAGTAAAAATGCTTGCTTCAGGCATTAAGGTATATATGAATTATGTGAAAAATAAATAACTAGGGTTCTTTATGGTTGTCTTTTTGTCTATTTGAATTTGTATCACTCACTAGAAATAAAAAAATTTTATATGACACAAAACATCACCAGTCGACCTGTAATTATTAAATTGAAAGTAATTTTAGAAAGTACTACTTTGAACAGAGTATTATTAATTTATCTCTGGCCTTGGAAGCCTTTTGGAGCTGGGGTTAGGTTGGAGCTAGATTAGATAAATGAATTATAACAAAATCATATTAAAAGCACTAGTAAAAACAGTCAAGGTATATGTTTTTGGTATTGCTATTAAAAGCAGGGGGAAAAATGTCAAATATTTTTATTGAAAAATTACAATGTTCAATGAGCATATTTTTTGAAACACAAGTAAGGAATGTAAAAAAATAACTAGTAAGTGTAGTGGCTGATTTTAGAAGGCTTGTGTTATAAGTGATGGTTGTAGGAAGATATATGCTAGGCCAAACAATAGCAGAAGAATTATTTTAAAGAATGGAATGTTATGAGGCCATGTGTATTAGCTTTTGTGAGAGTAATACAGTTTATACATTGCTTTATGTTAGATCTCCAGAGACCTGGAATCCACATTAAGCTTATTGATTTACATACAAATCATACAACTAGTGCTTTTCCTTCTGAATTGTATAGAGACTAGTTTTTGTAAGGACCTCATATTCTGATCAGCGATGTTTAGCCCTTATGTTTTAAGCTATTTAAAATAAGCAAATGCCAATATCTATTAGGAAAAATATCTTTAATATTAATAAACTTTGAAAAAGCAGCAAATGTACATGGGTAGGAATATCTGACATATATAACAGTTTCTGGGAATTAAAGAACTTTTTCATCAAAACAAACAAATGGTATCTGTATTATTCTATATTCATCAACACAAAGTTCATTAGGTATGTGCTTATCAGAACATAAGGTAATAACCCTTGAAAGATGATGTAGCAAAGTTTTGTGGTGATATATATTTAATAAAATTAGTCTGGAATGTCAGAGGACCGAATCAGGTGTGGGTCACCATTCCCTGACCTTCATGGCTCAGTTCTGTGGTTGACTCTCTGATATTCCAGACTAATTTTATTAAATATATATCATCACAAAGTTTCCTTAGGTATGTGGAAGATTTTGATTCTTTTGATGTGTGAATTCAAATCAGGGCAGAACTAGGAAAAGATTGAGAAGTAAATGTTTGCATCCCGATGTACTAGCAAGTGTCGGGGGTGAGACTGATCAGTCAGAGTGAAGAAATTAAAGGTCCTGAGTGCACTGTTGAGTGTAAGGGAGTGGCACAGGCCTCAGTTCTGAGAGCTCAATATTAGGAATCCCAGAGGTGAGAGTGTGGATCCAGGTGAAGGATCATGCTGGGTTTCTGGCCAGCCTGGGATGCAACTGAATTGTGAAGAATGAATTAAAACAGTACATTGAAAGTGTACTTCAGATGTTGTCCACAGAGTGAAACTTTCAGTAGCAACACAGGCTCACATTGTAGTCCAGAGAAAGAGAAAGTGGCATAAGAAAAGCCCAGGAGGCAAAGAAGGAGCAGACTGAACAGACTGGTGATATGAGTCACCATCAAGCATTAGGAGGTTGACTACTGGGCACCTCTATAGGAATCTAAAGAGAATATGACCAACTGCATTAATTAGAAGGCCTCTGTCAATAGAGGAGAGTTGTATGGGTCGCACCAAACACAGCAATAGGAAACTAAGATGTGGAACCTCATTCTCTGGCAGTGAAAATAAAGGAGAGAGTAACTCCACAAGTAGGAAAAATAATATGATATGCTCTATGGAATTGTGGGAACTAAGGGTAAAGCACTTAGAGGTGGCACTCTCATAAGGTGGGTGACCTTGTGTATCATAATGAATCAGTAATAGCTGGTAACTGATAGGGAGAAGAACATCGCATAGGCAACCACAGGCTCAAACAGGGAATAGGTGAAACGTGATATGTTCTGAAATAGGCTGTTATGGATGAATTCTGAGGGACAGAACCATATTGTGTGGATTCAAGAATAAAATTCAGATAAAGAACTATAGAAAAGATAATCTACTTTTGAAAGCTATCTGACTGTGAAGGAAAGAAAAGAATAAAACCACAGCCCAAAGGAGATATTTGATTAAAATGTCTTTTTGACGCTTTACTTTTGTTTAGGGATATTTTGCCACCACCACGTAGTAGAGTTTAAAATCCAGAAGTAGTTGCAAGAGAGTCATTGCTATATTGAGCCCTGACATCTCATTTTAAAAAAAAATCCAAAGCAGAATAAAGAACTGATATGTGGGAAGGAATCATAACTACTGACAATATATCTAAGCAGAATAAAGCACTGAAAATTGGAAGAGATGGGGGTGGTGGAGAAGGGGAGAGGAGAGGAAAGACAGAAGACAAACACTTGGGAAGTCAGTATCAGTTTGTGGGGATGGAATAGAAGACGGGAGTTTATATCCACATCCTAGATATGGTAGAACTAGATAGAACTGGGCTACAAAATGATAGAGCCCACTAACATGGAAGAAAAAATTGGAGGGGGGAAGTCAACCTCCCGTACACAGGAATGATCTAAAGCTGAGAGGGAACGGCTGAGGAAACTCTAGGGGCGACATGTCACACAGCTTCCAGGTTAGTAGGAAAGGACAGTAGGGCCATAGTAACTCTCCTCCATGCACGATGGTTTCTCTCTCTCTCTCTCTCTCTCTCTCTCTCTCTCTCTCTCTCTCTCTCTCTCTGTGTGTGTGTGTGTGTGTGTGTGTGTGTGTGTGTGTGTGTGTGTGTGAATGTACAGCTTCTTCTCAAGACTTGCTGGTGGGGATGTTGATGGAGGATTTTCTGAAGCAGTGCTAACTGAGACTATAGTGCCAGGCCAGGAGTCTGTCTACAGAGTAACAATAAGAAATGACAAGGACCAGCATCGTGGTAAAACTGGCCCCAAACATCCAGCCTGACACAGGCTGGGACACTTGAGAGTATCAACTGTTGTGGTCTAATGGGCACTATTTTCAACTCTTTATTTTATTTTTTACTTCTATCATTTTGTTCATTGCATTGTATATTTTTAGATTTCAGTCAGGTTAGAGATTGAGGAAGAAAAGGGGGTTCAGAGAGATATGGAGAGGAAAAGAGAGATGGAGATGAAGCCTGAATAAATTATTTTTGAGAAGTGAGCATTGCCAATCATAGAATGGCTTGCTCTAGACAAAGTAGATCATAAATAAGGAGACCTCCTTTATTGCTACTTTCTTAGGTTTTCCTCTTCCTTTCACTTAAAACACACCACGTTTTGAAACTAACAAAGCATTTTTTTTTGTCATTGGGGGGGTAGGCACAGAATGAACAGAATTTGTTTTGTATCCCTAATATTTAGGAAGTAACTGTGAGCAATGCTGCACTTAATTTGTCCACACAGAGGCCCAGAATATATAGAGCATAGCCAAATAATGTCACAAGGAAAATAAAACTGGACCTGGGAGAGACTCAAGGGAGAGGTGCAAAGTGGGAAAGCTGTGGTTGAATTGATCTACTCAGGGAGACTGGCAAGGGTTGCCCACAGTGGCAAGATAGAACTCCAGGCAAGGCCTAGGCTTTGCGTGGATGAAGTGTGGTTTGAGGAAGAATCTTCTCCTGGTGGGACAGCACTGCTGATCTGAAAACCAGAGAAAGAACTTTGTGCTGAGGCAGAGAGCAGGGAGGGCAGCAGTGTGGGACAATATGGGGGGGGGTGACAACCAGACAGGTGGGACCTTACAACTCTACACTGCTCTGAAGGTAAAAGCAAGTCAATTCAATTTTTGTTCATAGCTTTTACCATAATAGATACATTTCTCAAGGCAAATGCCTTTAAAAAAACTATGGTAAAAAACATTATGGTGATAGAATATTTTAACAGAATGTGCATTTTTCTTTTCTCTAAAGGCAAGCTAGCACACATCTTCTTGAGTCATAAAATAAATAAATAAGAAAAATAAGATCTCTAGCTCCTATCTTGTTTATCCTAATCAGGATTAGCTTTATCCTAATCAACAATCTTGTATTCAATCTTAATGATATTTCATTAGCTTCCCAGAACCACCTTTCCTGTCTAGGTCTAATTATATCTAATGTAATGTATCTCAACTCACTATATTAAATCATTTTAAAGACATTTTAAAATCACTCCAAAGCTTTGATTTAGGCCCTAGAGAGGCCTGAGTTCTCTTGCCCCTTTGGGATCCATGGCCTTTCAGTTTCCTCTCTTGCCAGTCTTCTTAGTTTCCTCATAGCAAATCTAAGCCGATGATAACAAAATAAAGTCTTTTGTAACAATTCATAACATTTACATAAAGCATGTGTTCTTTAGTTGATTTTCCTTTTTTTTTTTTTTTTTTTACAAATGAATGTCAGTGATGTAATAAGTCAATTGTTCAATACATTTTACACAGTGAATTTATCAGCCCGTTCTCGCCTCTGCTCATATTATCCCTAACAGGTAACACTTGATTGATTGATGCTTTCTTTGGTAGCAAATTTTAATGTTTTACTATCCCTCAAGGAAGCCAATATTCTAAACCTCATTTCAACAAATATGGCTAGAAATTCATGGATTGTGCTGGAGATTCTGGATCTCTGTTATATCCATGTACAAACAAAAGGTATCCATCAAAGATATGTAAACAAAAACCGTAGACACAAAAGCTTGAAGTGTGAGGTAGTCAGGCGTCATCAGCTTCTGGAATTTTTCTGAGGTGGGCTTTTGGTGCCATGTTATCATAAACCTTGTCACTGGGTTCACTACTCTGTGACTCACCAGATTTTTTTCATGGTGCAAAGTACATGTCATTTTTAATGTGAAAGATACAGATGATTGTCTGTGCTCCTTGGAGAGTCCTTGTGTTCCTGTTTGCTGAAAAGAGTTGGGGACTAATAAAACATTGTCATCCGCTGTCTGCTCTGGTCCTGAATATTGAGACACGCCCTTGCTCTACTTAGTGTACAGAGGGTAGAGTGGAGTGCAACAAAAGGAAAAAATTATGTACATGGAAGAAGCAAAATGTACAATAACATGTAATGGAAAAGAAAATCAGAAAGCTAGAATACCAGGCACAGAGAGCTCTGGAGGATGTGCCTGTGTCTGTCTTTTAAGTGGAAATTGGAGGAACTGCATTAAGACCCCAGCTTAGAGCCTGGCTATACCCGTCAAAGAAGGCTTCCAAAGGCAGGCAGCCCTGGAAGGGTACAGCACAGACTGGCTGAGTGCAATAGGCCTCTGTATTCCATGTAGCAAGAAGCGGTGGAGGGCTTCATTTGGAGCTAGAGGAAGTGCAGGTTGTTAAAGAACAAATGATCACAGTTGTGGGTAAATTTCTTGATAAAATTATAAATAATAATGGAAGGGTTAAATAGCATAGGTCTCCATTAAAAAAAAATGGAGACTATGCTTTTCAGAGATTGCACTTAACCTAGAAAGACAAACAAACAAAAGCAAACAGCGTTCCTTCATTATGTGTTTTCTCTGAAAATGTTCTTGTAACTGGAGATTCAAAGATGGCAAATCAGCAAATAAATGAAGGTATCTTTAAGGGAAGAGCCTGTTAGCATTATTTTTCCAGAAATGTGATATCATTTACTTGGAAGAACAGAAATGATTAATATAGTCTTTTTGTTCGGGGAAGCTATTTCACAAGATAAAAGGCTAGTAATCTAATAACTAGCATATCAGTATTATTTTATTTGCTTCTTCCTGTTGGTAAAATAGCTGCACTGCTATCTTGTTATTGCTGTTATACTTGGCTAGTTATACATCTATGATAAGAGGACATAATTAATGTGAAAAATTGTTCTGAAATGCCTGTGTTTATTCTGTGTCACTCTAGCAATGGCCCTTCAGGACTCTGTTCTCATTTACCACTTGCATTCAATAATAGGCTTGCAGCCAGTGGCATTGTATTTACACAGTTTTTGTCAAAACAATTTTATCTCTAATAGATTTTGATCTACATTGTCTGAAAACTTCTGTTTCTGTTCAAAACTTTAATGTAATTTCTTGTATCTCAATTTCAGGCAATAGAAAAACTTTTGCACTTATACATACTTGGCAGCTGGACATATTTTTCTTTCACAAGGTTGATTTTCTTTTAAGTGGGGCTAAATGCCCTTTAAATCAATCATTTTAGTTTTAAGTGGACTTGGGAACAACAACACATGCAAACATTGTCTATTGCAGTCACTCACCACGTGGAGGGGAGGGGGGCATTTGAAAAACATTTCACATGCTATGACCTTAGATGGTAAGAATGGCTTCAGATGTTAGTGAATTCTTTGCAAATGTTAAAGAACCTCCAGTAAACCTTATTTTGAGTATGCAGAAATATATTTCATTTTGATTCGCAAAGCTTTACATGTATATCTTCCTATTAGCATTACTTAGGTAAATCCCTTTAAAAAGTGCACATGCTCTGTGCAGTTCCCATAAGGGGTACCATTAAAGAACATCATTACTAAGACGGTGCCAAGGGAAGACAACATAATGTCAAAACTGGCAACACATTGAAAGTGCAACATAGTATTAGAACTTTTTCATTAGGATGAAAAAAGTGTCTCTGACAATCTAAGAAGATGAATGAAGACTTACTGAGCACCTAGAACAAATCTGTGCCTGGCAATATGATGCCCAGGACATAAGTGGAATAAGGAAGATTAGCATCATGACTTTCTGAAAAGGGCCTCTCTGGCCATTGCAGTGTTGTTTTCGATGGTAGAAGTCTTCCAATCCCTAATGGAGGAATCTATCAGAATTGACATCATGCTTTTCCAGAATTGTTCACCTGGGCTTTGAGTTAGGCAAATGTTGTGCCTTTGAGTGACAACCACTGGCCTCTTCCTCTGTCTTCTTCCCACTTCTTATTTCTCCTCATTCTCCATTTTTGTATTTCTTTACTTTATTCATGGATTCCTTTATGTCATCCATCACTTTTTAAATTTCTGCTTTTATTCTTTTATGGTTCTTAGCCATGTTCTCAAGTGTCAGGGCTACTAAAGAAGGACCGTGGTTTTTCTTATGTAAGTTATATGCCATTGTGGAATAATGTACAGATAAAAAGGATCTGGCCTTCATGTAAGTGGACATTTGAATTGCAATACACTTTGTTGTAGTCTTGATTCTCTGCCCAGAGCAAAGTCATCTGAAATAGGAATTAAAAATACATATTTCTTCATCTTTAGTTATGACTTCATCCATACATAGGCTTAGGACACTGATAATGGTGGCTGCAGTTATTTGGCCCCACCCCCTTTTTCTCATGGACATAGTCACCTGGGACACTGAAATATTGATGAATTCTGCAAGGCTCATGTGTGTACACATATATACAGAGCACATAATCCTGACTTATGGAAACTGCTCTGCACACCCCTGGGGATGAGATGCTGCTGGTTTTGACCATTTCCCACAGATCATTTGATCTCAAATGGTCTATTTAGTTTGGCGATCTTTTATTTGCCGCGGTGACAGAAAGGCATTGAAAGTCTCCGTGTCCACACACACTCATGTCCAGAAGGAGTTAGGGATGATCTTTCAAATCTGAAGAAGTGTCAGAGATGGGAAGTTCCTACTCCAAAACTGTCTAATGATGTCCAGAGAAGTGACTCTGGGAAGGTCATTTGTTCCTCCTGTCAAGAGTTTTCAGGGCGACATCAGAGCAAAGAGCTGTCAGTAATTTCTAATCTGGCTAGGTTGTGTCTGTGACCTTGGAGCAAAGGAACTTTCACATACTGCTGGTTTCTTGAGACGTCCATTTGATCTCCTTGTGAGTACTGCCCAGGGGGGTTTGTTTCTAGGATGCGCTCGAGACTTCAGCTGGGATAGAAAGTACAAAGGTTTTAAGAACTTAAATTTTCTCTTAGCTTGCTGTAAAATGGAAAAAAGTCTCTGTAGCTAGGCTTTGACTAGCCTTAGTTCTCTTGATTTTGGAGATCAACACTGAAAAAAAAAATCCTTAGCTTCCTGATTTTTCCCTGCTTCTGCTCCCTTTTCTTTATTCCCCTCATTATCAACTATCAGATACAAAATGCCCATTTTACTACACCTGGAAATTATTTTTGACCTCCTCTTAATCTTTCCTAGCTTTTATATCTCACTTAATACCCCCAATAGTTCTCCACATAGTTATCTAATAAAAGTCCTTTCTGTTTTTGTTTCTAGATCTCCTTTGGGCTGAAAGCCTTCAGGCTCTTTGGTCTCTGAAAGGGTGATGAGCACATTTACTTAAATCAATGAATCACCCAAACACGGACTTATAAATCAGACACACCCAATCATGGGTTTATTTATAGTCTAAGTCTTGTGTTATCTGGTCATTGCTTAAGATATTGCTACTACCCAGCAAATAAAAACTATTTAGTTTTGACACATAACTAATCTTAAAGCTTATATTCTATTTTAAATATATGTCTATGCACAAGAAATAGATATTGGAAATGATTAAATGGACATTTATTTGCGCAAATTATTTACTTATCAGAGAAAGACATTTCACCCTGAAAAAAACACACCTAAGAGAACAAGGAGTTCTGAGGAAACGTTATACTTTGAATATTTTATTTAAATGCCATTAAGCTATTAGTGATGTTTGTAGCATTTCCTTCTCCACCATTGCTGATTGCCAATATATTTGTGAGTAAACAGTCTCTTGCTTTATGACTGGCCCCATCTCACCCTGTGTGTTTCTTGAAGACAAGAGTCTATTATAGGTGACAGGGGACCCCACTACTGTGTGGGTAAGCTTCCCTGCCTCAAACAGGGCTGTGCTGATTTTAGTGTCTGGAGATAATTCTTGGACCTGTCAGGAACATCACAGCAAGGCAAGGAGGAAGGAGTCTCTGGGAAAAAAATACACACTAGGCTGAATAACACTTTTTAATGGAAAAATGCTTATTTTGACTCTAATTTTATGCTTAGATGCTTTTAATTTGATCCACATTTAATTTGTCATTCCTTGGAGAAGGCATTGATTATATGAAAAACTGTCTGCTTGGTTGCTAATGAACAGGACTGGCTTCAGAGGCCACCCTGATGGCATTGTGTTTTAAAGGTGCCCACCTGGAAACACTGAACCACATATCTCTGGAGTCATTTCTGTCACCTCTGGGCCCACTGTTCTGGTTGTAATTGCCAAGTAGCTTTGTTAGGCGTGTTTGGTAGGTAGAGGGTGCACATTGACAAACCGGTCATAAGAGCAAGTTTGGAATTTGAGTTACAGAGCAGTAAAGGGTCAGTTAAAGATGAAATGGCAGTTGTACATTGATGGCATATACGAATACATGACTTATGTTTATATGTGTTTGGGTTTGCTAAAACAAATACACTTTAAAACTGGGATGAAAAGTAATGGTATTCAACATTTTTAGAAAAACTTTAAGGAGGGTAGAAAGATTCCGAGTCTAGGCTAAGAAACTACATATAGCAATTATCTGAAGCTGCAAATACAATCTATTGCGAGCCCTATATTAGAAAAATTCATGTCTCCTATGTTTTAAAAATTAGGCTGCTGCTATTTCTGAAATTCTAATAGCTGAACTAGCAACAGTAAAGATGTCCAGGTTTCAATGAAATATATTTCATAAATTAGCTTATCATTGCACTGATTTAGCATGCCTAGCAGGTGAGAGACAAAAACATGTGTTATCTTCCCTAGGGAACCTTCAATGAATGTCATCCTGGCTTCATATGTCTTTCTTTTCTCCCCTTCTTGAACTGATATAAAATTCTAATGTGTGCCCTCTAGTTCCGTCTTCATTGAAATCTAGCGAAAGCGCTGAGGGTTAGAAAGTGGCAATGGTGCGTGAGAACAGAGAAGAGGAGCACGTATAGTGATTCATAGCATGCTTGGAGAAAGTTGCAATCGCTCACAGCATAGTTTTGTATGTAGACAGGTTAAAATATGTCACATATCAGCGTTAAAAATGAAGTTATTCATCTTAGCGAGTTTCTTAAAGTTCATGGGAAAAGCACTAAAAGTATATTGGTGACTTGGAAATATTTCCATCTTGCTCTGAGAGCAAACCATGCCACACTCCCCCTCAAAACAATAGTTGAGGAAGTAAGGGCATGTGATTGTGAGAGAGTTATAGGTAATTTTGACAAGTAGTTATTTAAATACCAGAAATGGTAGACATGTGGCAAACTCTGTTCCAATTATTATGAAAATAAAATGTGGCATTTTTCAAGTATGATAGTCCAGGCTAACCTCCTTTGTCTATGAATATTTGTTCTATGAAAGTTTGAACCTCTGATGTTATTTTTCAAATGGTCCTCATGACCACAAATGCCAGTATTTTTTAGAACAGCACCACCCTTCTCTTCCTAGGCTTTGTATCCATTAGGTAGATGAGAAAACTAAGGTATATCCTGTATGTATACCTTCATTTTACAGGTAAGAAAAATGAAGATCTGAAATGCTGTTCACTTTTCCTTTTTGTCTTTTTTTTTTCTCTTTTATAAGACTTCAGTGGTCCTTATGTATCATTCTCAGCTTTTAAATTCAGCTTTCTGACACAACCTTTGGCCAGGATTGTCTCCCCATAAAAAAGACAGGATCAAGTTGCACCAATCATTCAAAATAGTCTTTGAATAAATTTACAATATTGAGACTAGATTTACAAATATTAATTAATGAATGCTGACCTCACATGACATAGATACCAAAATCTCAACTATGTTTAATAATCTATAATGAGATGCTAATATTTGTGGACTGTTGTGCCACAATACTGGTGTGCAAAGTTCTGTGAAATACGCTTTGTTTTTTTAAAGCAAAAACATCTTTAGAACCCCTGCTGAAATTAACGGAGTAATTCAAAGTTAGGTTATTAGTATCATTATACCTGTGTACATCACAAGAAGAAGGATGTGAATGTACCCTACAAGACATTTAGGCTATAAAAAAGACAAATTGTAATATATGAAATTGTACCTTGATAGGAGTTTTTCAGAATCTTCAGATCAGCATTTTCCACTATTCCATTTAAAATAATGTGAATGGCTGCTGTGGGTTATTGAGACTCTGGTAGCCACACAATCATGAGAATTACACGCATCTCATTTCTGGAACTTCAGTCAGTCTACACTATTGTGTGCCAGACTTTGCTAAAGGAGGAGTCAGGAAGAAATATTTTTTAAAGTGGGCATCTTAGGACTACTTAAACAGTCATACTGATGCTTTTCAGCACTGCCTCTTTGGGGAGCCATTGAAAAGGCTTTCCCGTATGGGGCAGCATGAGCCATCAGCACAGCATCTCTTTCCCATTTACCTCTCTTTTTTTCCTCCATCATTATCAGGGCTGAAATTTAGTGAGAATGGTTTCCAATTGCCCCGATGTGACAGATCTGGAAGAACAAACTGCTAAGGACAGTTTCAAGCTACGCTTTTTTGGTCTAAGTACCATGAGGTTCCACACACTCCGAAGAGCACCACCTGTGCTTCATAGAATGGCTGAATCATGAATGGTTTGAGAGCCAGGCAGATAGACTTAGAACTCATAAGCAGATGTGGCCTAATGTTCAAATGTAGGAAATCCTAGTCAGCTCCAGCTCTCCTGCTTTCTTATTCATGAGGTGGCACTGTCACTGAGAAAGCAAATAACTAAAAAGTTTCTTTTACCAAAAAAAAGGCATCAAATTTTTAAAATATAAGTTTGAAGTTAGTCTTCCACAGATAGCCAATTTAATTATGCTAAAAATGACATTTTTAATTAAGCACCAAGGTAAGCATAAATGGATTTCAAAATAATTAATCAAACATCAAAAAATTGAAACCTTTTTCTGCTTGAGCAGCAGAAATGAAAGAACCAGTCTTCGGGTCTCATAGAGATTCAATCTAATTTAATTCTCTGTCTTCTCTAAATAAACATTCCTAAAACCTTTTTTTCATCTGGGGGAATAAGGATGAGAGGGGTAATCAATATTTCTAGCATTTTAATTAAAACCGTTAGTGGAATAAATCCATTTAATTATCAGTTAATGAAATACAAGGTCATTTACCTGACAGGAACTTTTGAGGGTGGATTACTAGTTGGAATAAAGCAGAGGAGCCCGATGTCACAGCCATTTAACTTCTGTCAAATTTAAGGTTAAAATCCTTTTAGACTCCTTAACCTATTCCCTACCACTTTTCTATTAAGTATGCCAATTGGCAAGAGAAGTGCATGCAAAAACTTATTTTACATTTAATTGTGTTGCTAAGATTTCATTAAATTTCTGAAAATTTCTTTATGTTTCTAAGGCATGAACTGAAAGATTGCATTATATTTTGATATGTTTTTATTGTGTGTTTATCATTTACAAATCTATAGGGATGCCTTCTTTACTACAAACCTTATAAATAATTTCATTTTTATAAATATAAATCAATAAGCTGTAAGTTTTAGCATGCAAATATAGAACAAATATGCATTCACAAGTAAATCACTTTCAATAATTTATGGTTAATTATATATAGTTTCCTTTTAAGGTGACCCAAATTTTTATAGAATCATGTAAAGAATTAAAAGCATTTGGTCACAGGTTAGTCTGAGAGATGACTTTAGGTTGATTTAACAAATGAAGAGCTAGCGATTACTAAAAGTATGTTATATAAGTTATACTAAAAGTTTTTTATACAAATTATTCACGATTTCTGTAGATTACATTTGCAAACAGAGCCTTGTGAGGGCTCATGACTCCTAAATTCTAGACACACTTAGTTTACCAAAACTTATGTTGACTTCAAAATAAAAGTGAATCAATTATCAGCTTGAATATGGTTTAATTGAATCAAGTTTCCCCATGAAGGCAGAGTAAGATTTCATTCTTGTTTAGATTTACCCAGACTGTGAATACATTCCTAATACTTGGAGAAAATATCAAAACTTAATGGGAAATCTGGATTACATAGTATAAAGAAATACTCTTTTTATGTTTTCATAAATTAAATCCTGTGACTTTTTAAAGGTGGGTAATAAAATTTAAGTTATAAAATGAGACATATAAAGGAAGACAATTATCAATGATACCTAGATTTCAAACTTCTCTTGAGAAACAGAGGCAGCTGGAGTTGGCCTTGGTGCTTGTAGAGGTAATAGCTGCTTTTGGTACTGAGCTGACATAGGAATTTGTTCAACAGCTCCACTTCATCCCTTATCATATATTTTAATTGCTCCTACCTTGAGTGTCTAGTGATCTGAACTTACATGTTATTCAGGGTCTACCTTACCCATCTCTCCATAACCCTAAACTCTCTTTCCTTCTAAAGCAAGGCTTCTATGCTTATTGTGAGTGGCATAAGCATCCAAACACCATGGACTTAATTTTCTCATACTTCTAAATGTGTTGGAATGGCACAGTCATCATGGTAGTTGAAGGGCCTTATTGTTGCAGAGAGTCTGCTCCATACCACATGGACCTGCTTTAGTTCATTTGTACTAACATATCAGAGATCCTGAGACAGTGATTTATAAAGGCAGCTATTTCCTTCTCATAGAGGTTGAGGTGGCTAAGATAAGGCACCAGCAGGGTTGCTGTCTCATGAGGCTCCTTCTCCTTTCCTGAAAAGCACCTTGTTGCTATATCTTCCCGAGGATGAGCACTCTTCTTACAGGTGGAAGGGATGGGGAAATAGGAAATAACCTTCAGCATAGGGGCCTCCTAGGAGGATGCTGAGTCCTCAAGACTAACAGCCTACCAAATGCCACACTTCTGTTGCATTAAAATCAAGTTTCAACACAGACTGGAGTGGGATACGATCATTCAGAGTGCACTGAGACCAGCTGTATCACTGTGGACTGGAGAAGACACTTCCTCTGGAGGTTATAACACAGCAAATGGTTGTAATTTTCCTTCAGTTTCTGTTTTCACTTTACAGTTTTTATTATTATTACTAATGAGTACTTTTTTTTTTGTCTTCCTCTGGCCCTGGATCTAGATGTTCTGGTTTTTGTACACATACACCTTCCTTTGGAAGTCTGTTCTGTATCTTTAGTTCACTTTCCATTGTCTCTGCATAGAAGATGGCCAGTTATTAATGCTATTGACACCTAACTTTACATGCTGGGTAGATAATATATGTAATAATATGAAAACTATATTTATATTTCTCCTTTCCTACTTCCCTATCATTATTCTGCTTGAATATACCAGATTCCTCAGCAACAAAGTCCCAGATAATTTTCACTGTTCTCTCTTTCACATCCCCATGGGAACCAGTGGCCACGAGGTGTTGCTGGATCTCCCTGGGTCAGCTTCTTTGAAAGCATGCTTTCTGTTTCTCAGCCCAGGCTTTTCTATTTCCCACCTGCCTCTCACCTGGTTTTCTTTCCTTCTCTTGGGAACCCACAATATGAAGGAACTGGGTTATTTTGAGAAGCATTCTTTTGTCTTCTGGTCTTTACAAAAGCACACAAAATTCCTTAAGAGGAAAGTCCTCACATTATATCCAGCATCATTGTATCAAATCAGAGAGATCTGCATTTCCCCTAAAGACACTGGCCGTCTTACCGCTAGTGAAGCTCTTTCCAGGGCAGAAGGCCCCTCTCCGCCTAAAGTATGATCCACCCTGTCCTCTGAACCTTTCACCTTTCTCTCCTATCTTTATTTTCTTCACATTCCTTTTTCTGAATGCTCACTTCTAAAACCTTTAATCCAATATTGATTCACTCCCATTCAGCTTTTGTATATCACTCATTAAAATATTAAATAGTTGTCCTGTTAAATGATCCACATTAGACTTCAATCTAAGCATTCTACCATGGGTAACTCAGTTACCATGGTAGATTAGTTTTTTCCTGTTTCTTTTAATGATAAATAAATAAGGTTGTGTGCCAATTTCCTCATCTATCATCTATAAGGATAATGATCTTTACCTGGAAGAAGACAGGTGTGTATTTGTTCTTTTGCTTTGAGTGGCTTATATGTTAGCAAACATAGAGGAAACAAGATACTGCCTCATTTTTATTTATGGCCATGAATTGGTAGAGTTAATGCAAAAACATACTAATTGAATTCTGTCATTTGACATTTATGTATGAGTGGAATTTTTAGGTCTCTTCCTGTGAAAACTGGTGCAGACTCACCGTGGAAACCAGAGATCCACTTCAGCTCTTCTGCCATGAACATAAGTCTAATTTTGAAACCCTTGCTCCTTAAACGCTTACTAATTGCTCAAACTTAAAGTCATTATTTCTGTTCTTTATTAAAAACGAGCCTTTGCCCTATAAAATGCCCATAATTTTTAGCAGCTATATATCTGCTGTGTAATTTCCTCTCTCAAAAAATGTCATGCTCAATTTAATATTGCTATGTCATTTGTAACTGGCCAGGGGAGCTTTTGGAAACTATTACACACTCCAGTTTCTGGACTCCAAAGCTTGCATCCCTGACATTCTCAGACTGTTTTCTGACACTGTCGCACAGTATTCTCTCATACTCAAAGGGCTGCCTTAGAGGATGTTCTGTCATGGAATGTAGTGGCATTGGTTAAAATGACAATATTCTCCACTGTGAGAAAGTGAATTTAGAACCACAAATGAAACAAACATGGTTTGCTTTTAAATAGCTGCTTTGGGAAGATTACAATTACATGTACTGTATTTTTACAAAAACTCACTGAGATATAGCTTTCTAATTCATAGACATTAGCATTTTATTTTATTTAACTTAAGATATAATAAGTACAATAGACTATTCAGAAGGATTCATACGCACAAAATAATATATGAGATTTGCAACTTCAGTACAATTTAATATATAATTTTGCTTGGTAAAATATTTTACTGACTACTAACATGCTAACAACCAGGAAAAGACTGAAAATGTAGCAGATTAAGAACAATTGACTATAGAAGAAGTATCATCAAAATAATCAAAAATGGGTTTATTTGGATTAAGATATAAAGGCTATATACACACATTCATCAACACCGTTATTATCATCTTGCCTGGGTTAACCTGTGATCTACAAGTGTCAATTGAATATTTTAAAATGCCAACATCAAGGTTTCAAGTAACCATGCCATATGAAGCAGAAGCCCAAACACTTGGGGGAGATGCCTTGATCTTAAGGAACTAAAGATTATTTAGGAGGATTACACTTTACACATTGATGAGGGCTTATCTCTACCAATAGAATGTAGTCAGTGATACAATCAGAAACATAGGCATAAGAGTGGGACTGACTTTCAGCTTCTTCCAAGTATGAAAACACATGAGGGAAGGTATTTCATATAGAAGTGTTGTTTGCATAGGCTTTATAGTAAGAAATTCTCATATCTGGAGCCAATGAGACATAGAAAAATTGATGGGAGAGAGAATTTTGTGGAAATTAATAGAAGATAGGATTTTAAAGAAAGGCTGGAATGTAGTTCATTGTCCAGTGCTTGTTAGATGAAAAGAAAAAAAAAGAGATTAGGGTCAGCCTGGGAAAGCCCCCTTTTCTCCAACCTATCTTTATTGTCTAGGTAGGTGAATGGGACTTCACTATGTGATGTTTATGAAGGATAAATGTTGTCCCCATGGTGGCTGTAGCAAAGTGGCCAGTGTTAGGAACAGAAGAGCAGATAGCCATCCTTGGAGTCCCTGGAAACAAGCAACTGCAAGTTTGCAGAAACTTAAAAGAGCAAAGGAGCCTGCGCATCTGAGTGCACATCCCAGCCCTTTCTCTCCCATTGCTACTGTGATGTCATCCAATCAGTGCAAGTCTCACTTCCTGATAGTCATGGTAGACTTGAGAGTCTGCTCACAGCACTCAGGGCTCTTTTACTTTCATCGTGTAGTCACTCAAATTTCTTTGTACCTCAAATATTGCCTTATAGACAGAAGAGACTTTGAGAGACTTGGTCATTTTAATTTTGTAAAATATTCACTCTCTCCGGAAGACAGCCTGTGTTAGGCAAGTACATGACTGGAGTTGTCTTCCCAGCATCCTGAATGGTTTTCTCAGTGATTAACCTGAGAAGGACTGATTTTCCTGCAAATGTGTGCTTTAAAGTGCTGCTATTCTCTTTGCTATAACTTTAGCATAACTTGAGACAAAAGGATATATATGCACTATATGAGTGTGATTTCTACAGTATTTTATACAATGATGAAACTATTCTTTAAGGCATTGAGAAAGGGGTACTGATGACCAATGAATACTACTTAAAATTCAGCACATCTAAGTGACCATTGTGAGGAAATAACACAAAAGTTAGTTTTGTGTTAGTAAGAGTTATGTACTTGGTGATTATTTGTCGTCTGGTAATATGGTAAGTAGAATGACAGTAAGTGACCATTTATAAGCAGGCATCATTGGGTGTCACAAAAAATAAAGTCTCTGCTAGTGTAAAGCTTTTCCTTGTCAAATATCATTCCCAGCTGCTGCTCTGTTTTGTCCCTGGGAAGGATCAGAAAAGCTGAAGAAGTGGATATTCTGCTGTGCACATAGCATAGCCGTTTGTCCTGTAAATATAAGAAGGTAGCAGTCCGTGGGAATTTTTCATGTCATTGCCCTTTGTATTCCAAAAATTATTGAAGGATTATGATGCTGTTCATGTTTAAAATATGGAAATCATTGGCTCTATATTGTTTTCTAAAGAACATCCCGTTTCATAGTGATAGTTTTTACTCCTGTATCTCATCCTGTTTAATATTTTAAATTTGGTGTGTTCTCTAAAAGGAATTGCTATTTTGTGATTTACAACCTTGGAGAAAAATAACATACTAGTCATAACTTTGCAGTTTTTGTGATGCATGAAGATCAGATTTTTTAATGTTGGTTAATGCTTTGCTAATTAAAGTGTGCATGTTAATTAAAGCAGAGGCTAATGTTAATTACCTATATTAATGGAATCTCATGTAGCACCTGCCTGAAGCAATGGGTTCAATTTTCAAAATATCTCAATTAAGGCTGAAACTTTTGATTTGCATCTAGTAGGGTTTCAATTAACTGCACTGAAAACTTCAAAAACACTCTTAGGGGTGCAAAACAGCAATGATTATATGAAGTACAGTGGAGTTTGTTCAGTTCACTTACAAAGACTTCTTTCATTAATTTTAACTCAGTTTCTTTTTTACTGGCCAAGATTCTATTCATCTAACAAAAGTCAGTGAAAGCAGCCAGATGTGTGTTATTACCCATAATCCCATTCAAGGGAGGCTGAGGCAGGAGAATGGTGTATAAGAAACCAGTTCTGGCTTCATAGCAATACATTGTCTTAACTAAAACTAAATTGCAGTGCAAACATCAGCTCTCATAATATTTCACCATTGTTAGCACCTGAACACACACCCCTTTTTACCCTTATTATTAGCATTCTGTCCTGAGTCTGTTAGTTTTAGTCTGTGTCCTTTATTAATGAATGTCTTCTTTTATTTAACTGTATATAACCACTATATCTCTAACCATATCTGAGCATGTTTTAGGGGCTTGAACCATTGTTGTGTGTTTGTAAAACAGTTAAATATATTTCTTGGCTAACATGGAAATGAGGAAACTATTGGCACCCGAGTATTTCACTGGTGCTGCACACAGCTATAGCTTTTTTCCTGTCTATATGGCTGCTTTCCAGAAGGCATCAAGTTGCTGTTTGGTATCTCAGTACAGTGTCCAATAAAAGACCAATATTTTTGTTAGCAAGTTAAATAGTTCCTGGAATGGAGAAGACGGTGTTTATTAAAGATAAACCATTACTATAACACCAGTGAACATGTGTTTATTCTGGTGATGATTGTATTAACATTATCTTTTAGTTCCAAATTTACAACCTGGTTGTTCTATTGGCAAACCCAGCTCATGACCACAAGCACAGTAAGATGCTTATGTTATTTTTAGAAGATATTATGTGAGATTATCATATTCTGGGGACCAAATCTTAAAATAATTAATTAAAATATAAACAGATAACTGTACACAGGTACGTTGTGATTAGTATGCATATCATTAGCTTTCCTGAACCTACTGCTGTATTTGCTAAAATCCCAATAACAACCATTCCCACTGGGTCTTTGGAAGGGATTATGAGCTAACAGTGATAACCTTTTTGACATCCTGTATAATCATGGTTTCAGAAAAATAGTTTCCATTACTGTGAATAATTGAAAGAGAAGTAATCGTCTCAATAGGTATATACAAATAGATTACAAACTGATTTATGGTCCCTGGAAATCAGCATCATTAACTATTATTGTACCTTAGCAGACTTGGACTCTGATAACTGACTGTTGATCTCAAAGGGCGAAGATTTGTCTCCATCCAGCCATAGAGAATATCAAACAAGCATAACATTGCCTTGTGTAAGGTATGACTATGAAGGGGACATAAAAGGCCCATGGCTGTTGCTGATGTACTGTTGGCATGATGGTAAAAATATTTAAGGTAACGGCAAATACTAGGCAAAAAGACGTTATCTGTCATGCTGATGGCAGAGCATGTGGCTGTCAGAAAGGATGCTACATGTTCACTAATGAAGATAGGGATTGACGAGACAGTGAAAGCGCTTGACCTTCATAACATACTGGCTAGTTAGCTCACTGGTCAGTTAGAAGCTGGAATCAGCATAATAACTAGAAGGATAATGTGATGAATATGCATGGTGGATTTTCCTAGAGTGAGGCAGTGGGCCAGGTCTTCACAACTAGAAGAGCAAAGTCACCAAAGCATCCAATCCCTGTTGTATTGCCATTAAGGTGGCAGATGGCAAAGCATTAGCAGAAAGACATTGAGAACAGCTGGAAAACATCTGGTAGGAAGAGACAACCTAATGGGTGTACTTGGCTGTGCCAAATTGAAAGGCAATTACTAGGAATCTTGGAAAGAAACTTCTATGTATGGTTCATGAGGCTGAGGATAGTTAACTAGAACAATAAATTCTAGTTTAAAGCTTTGGAAATTCTGAAAAGAAGTGACATTAGGACTTTGAGAATAGTCTAAAGGACATTAATTTGCTCTGTCCCCAAGTTGTAAGTAAGAACACAACTTTTCAAGGCATCTTTTTGCAATGCTTCAGATCTTATTTTTGAAATGGGGTCCCCCATTGAACCTGGAGATCAGTGATTGACTAGCCTGGCTTGCCAGTGAGATCCAGGGGCACACCTGTCTTTGTGAAATGCTTTTTATGTGGATACTGGGAATCCAAACTCAGATTCTCAGGATTTTGCAGCAAGTACTTAGTGCCTTAGTGCATAGAGCTGTCTCTCCAACCTGTGCTTTGGGTTCCTTTTACATTTTTCTCCATTACTTTTGTCCTTGTCTGTCCATATTTTGTTGCTCATTCTCTCCTTTGTCAAGAGAGTCACCTGTCTTTTTATGACGCTCTCTGTCTATCAGGTTCAATCCAAAGTAATGTTTTCTCTTTTGGAACTAGTGATTTCTAACAAAACAAAAAAACAGTGAAGGGAAAATTCCCTAAGAGACTGATGTGTAGAATTTGGAAGACTGGGTGCACTGATGCTGGTTATATAACTAAAAGAGATTCCCTCACAGATTGTCAAGACACCATCCCTCCCCCAATTCAGTCTGTAGGGGAATGTACAAGTCTATATTTGCTATTAAGGAAAAGATAAATGTGAACAGGTATTAGAGGAATGTCATGTGATAAAACTTTTCCCTGGAGAATCCAGCTTGGTGAGCAATGAGTTTTAGTTCTAGAAATATGGGTGAAGGATCACTTACAGGAATAGGAATGACTCAAAGACAACCTCATCACCAAAGCCCACTGTAGCCTCTCACAAAAGCTGAGAACAGGTTAGACAATGTCCTTTCCAAGTGACTGTTGGTTGGTTTAAACCTCTGGACAACAGGCAGAAGAAAGGTTAGAGAGAGAGAGATGTCAGAAAGAGCAGAAAAGGCAACATGAGAAAGGTCAAGGGCTTTGCATTGTTCCAAGTCCAGCCTCAAATTTCTAGGTTGCCATAGGACATGTCCCCCAAATCCTACCATATTAGTATATCATGAAAATGACAAGTCATGCTAGTGAGTGGGGAAAACAATTAAATTTGCAAGATATCCCATCATAGTGGCCTCATTTCTCTCTGCCTCTGGACTGTGAGGAGACTGGGTGACATGGGGGTGGAGTGATGAGCTATAAGGAGCCGACGTCATCAGAGTGGACACAAGGAAGCCCCAATTCTGAAGCAAAAGAACAAAGAGTTTGGATGAATCTGACATTTGTAGAATATTGGATGTTGGGCCTTTCAGAAAGTGGTCAAAGTATGTACCTTCCACAGTAGACTTGATACTGTCTTAACTGCTGAAGTACCAGGTGGGGAAATCATGGTATCAAGGCTACTGCTTAGAAATGATACCCACAAAGAAGTAGAGTTAAAAAAGATGGTGCTCTTAACCACTGAGCCATCTCTCCAGCCCCTAGAGTTAAAAAAGAAATAAAGCTAATAAATAAATAAAGAGTCTTGATGTCAGGTCTGGGACATTTCTTTCCATTAGCTATGTGACAAGTTCATCATCTCTTTCCACTGTATTTCAGAATAATATCTGATATATTGGTGCCTAGCATAAGTTGTTGTGATTACTAAGGAAGATGTTATACATGGAACCCAAAACCACAAAAGTATATGTAATCTATTACCAAAGATATCTACTCTATTAGCAAGTGATTTTTGATTAGGCAAAATGTTGCTATCCATCATTTAAGCATTAATCCAGATGCCCTATGAATATGCCCAGTTTAGGTGATTAGACATCCAGTTAATTTGGAATATGTATACTGTGTCAATAATAGAGTAAAATCAATAATTATTTCATAGGATAATAGACTATTTAATGTAGAACTATAATTATGTAAGATATAAAAATTACGTTTCTCCCTAAATGTTCTGTGAAATGGCAGGGAGCCATATCTTCACACTGAGTGTGGAGTTATGCCTAATATCAAGATGTTTATCATTTTTTGAGAGCATCATTCTCTTCGGTCTCATTCTAAAGCTACAAGATGGCAGCTTTGATAAAATAGAATAAAATAAAATAAATTAGCAGTGTATTTAATGCCAGTGTGGATAGAATACTCTTCCCACAGCCATCTTGATTCTGACCCTGGTCCTTTCTGTTTCTGTCTCAATATTCTATTCACATGAACGTCCCGTGAGTTTTCACAGTTTGCAGGAACCAGGTGAATTATTGTATAAAGTACTTCATGTTCTAGATTCATTGTCGGTACATCTCACAGTTTTTTCTTCTACTCCTATTTCTTCCCATAGTCCTTGTTTCTCATAAACTGAAAATGTGGTCAAGAAGCATTCTTGGAGTCAGGCTTACCATTTTGTGACATGCGTGGTTCTGGTGGCATCTCCTTATGTCATAATTTCTACCATTTGTGATACCCAAGGAAAGGAGGTGTCCAGAGACCCTCATATGATTGAGAGTTCCCTTATAATTAGCAGCTAGTCAGTGGAGCCCAGACATCATGTGAGATTCAGTTCTTTGTTAATAAATCCATTGTTGATGCATGCTATGATCAATTATTTCTTTGGAAGTTTCAAAATGGTGAGCTACTAATTCTAATATTTTTTGTGCATTTTAAGCTGGCTAAAAAACAAAGCCAAAAAAAAAGAGTAAAGTCTTCTGACTTTGATAATTACAGTTTCACTTCTAATGCTAAAATCTCTCTTAGTTTCTCAGTATTTGGAATAATGTATTGAATAAGAGTAACAACCCTTCCTGGGGTGGCATTGCTTTATCTTTTTCTAGTTTCAATACAGTTATATACAAATTTACTTATATTCAGCATGTAACTATCACTTGAAGTGATTTGATGTGGAACATGTATTTCCCACATTTGTCTAAAGGCCTTATTCACAATACAGCTGTGTCCTTTGTTGTCAATGGCTGCTTCTTCTTTCTCTTTACAAGATGATATTGCAGGCTCATATCATATTTTTTTCTGCTCCAAACGTTTAAATCAATTACTAAACTAATATCTTTAACTCTTGTTGAATGGCAGTAAGCCATCCCCACCCCTCACTCATTCAGTCGGTATGTATTGAGTGTCTGCTTGTATCAGAAATCCAGAGATAATATCAAAACAAATCTGGTTCATATCTCACTCTTGGGAACATTTACTACTTAGTAATATAGAGGAATCATGAACACTTACATGGTAGAAAGGGAAGTTTTTATACATGACAGATAGATTATACACCCACAAAATTCAGATGAGGGAGGAAATCTGTTAACCTAGAGAAGTGGGAGGAAGGAGGAGATGTGGAAATGAAGGGTGGCTGAGTGCAGAGATGGAAAAGCCTCATTTATGAAAGAGCACAGGCCAGTCTGATGTGAGGAAAATGGATTGTGCCATTTGTCAGAAAGTGAACCCAAAGAGGACACATGGGAAAGTGAATGGCTACTCAGACCTAAGAACTACATAGACGCCATAGTAGGACATTTAGCTTTATTCTGAAGCAAATGATAACCATTAAGACTCTTGTGCTTTGTTTTTTGATTTTTAAAACAAAATAGTCATATGACTGATGGATCACATGATTATGGAAAAACTCTTTAAATAGTCTCTTTTTTCTCTTGTGCGCCATCATAAGGGGACAGTTAATCACACAGGCAGTGGGTTAGATGCTGAATGCTGAGTCATCTAGCAGTAGTTTGTGTGATGGCTCAGGTCAAGGGTACTAGGAAGTTCTGAGATGTGTCTCACATCAGCACATAACCAGAAAATTTTCAGTGCCACTTCATAATCAGGGTCACTTCAACTGTCCCCAACCATGAGAGATTCCAGTGCATCTAAGATAGCTGCTTCCCAAGCATGAAACTCATTTCTTCTTGGATCATAATTCAGATCTTAATATATCTATATTTATTCCTTGGAGTGCTATCTGTATGCTGAGTTTTAGCTATGTAAGGTATAGTAGAAACACAAAAGGGCCCAAACAACCAAAATGCTGTTAAAGATAAAAAAAAAAAATAAAAAAAATAAAAAAAAAACACTGAAAAGTCACTCAGAAATGACAAAATGTGTGCCTTTTGTGAGGTCACTTGCTGTGTTGTTGATACACTTACTGGAATTTATGTTGATTAATTTCTCACCTTAATTGTAGCAGTTTGAATGAGAACAGCCCCATATATTTGAATGCTTGGTGTGCTGATGGTGGAACTGATTGGGAAGGATTCGAAGGCATGGTCTTGTTGGAGCAGATGTGTCATTAAAAGCTCAAGGCCCATGCATTTCTAGTTATCTCTATGTCCATGTCCCTGTGGATGAGGATGTAATCTCTTAGCCAGTGCTCCAGCACCATGCCTGCCTGCTACTGCCATGCTTTTCACCAGGATGGTAATGGATTCTAACCTCTCTAACTTTGAGCAAGCCCCCAGGAAACAAGCTAGTCTTTTGTGAGCCGCTCCAGTCATGGTAATCCTTCACAGTAATAGGAAAATACCTAAGATATGTGTATATATACATACATACATATGATGAAACAAGCTAACATCTAAAAGGTGATTGTTCTGTCTTCAATGTAGCAGAGAACATAAACTATTACATCTGAAATGGGAAGATTCAAATAATTTTGAAGATACTCTTTGTGATGAAAAGCAACCTCTGTGATACTTAAAGCACAATCACATTACAATTGGCATTTAGATTCTGAAAGTCATACATAGAAGAGATTCTGTATAGGGTTATGATGTATACCATAAGACTTGAAAAACAGTTGTTTTTTAACTATTGAATAGGCATTTCAACAGGTAAATTGTTCTATCCTCTCCTCTTTGAAAACCGGCAGCTGAACTGGATACATTTTAGAGTCTAAAAGTGATCCACTTAGGAGGCTGACAAGGTAATACGCATTCCCTCTTTCCTCTGCTCCTTTCGGGACTTAGATTTTTCCTCTCCTGTTTGTCTCATCAAATGTTATCTTTTACTATTACTTTGAGAATTCTATTTTCTACTATTTCTACTATTGTCTGAAAAGTTTCTTCATGTCAGAGTTTATTGAATCTTTTATTTCAGAGAGACCTGCTAAAATTAAATATCACCTCAAAATTAAATTTGTAACACAGGGGATCAAAAATGTCCAAGAGTTTTCATGTTTGCAAATTTCAGAGAATCCCAATACATTTTTTTAAGCTGAAAAGAATTTCAGGTGATCTTGGTCAGAATGATCCTTTCTTCTCAGTGATATGATTTACATTTTACAGTTATACTAACAGCCTCACATTGACTAGCTCTGGCCATGAATCTACTTGAAAGTACACAGCTTCTTCTAACATAAATATCACTAAGGTATCTCAGGAACTTCTACACAACAGCTCGCTGATTCATTCAGCATACAATTCTATGGACATTGAAGATGCGACTATAAATAAGAAAGATGTGGAATCATGTACAAAATTATCCAAAATAAAACAAAAAAATTAAAAAAATACAAGGTCCCTGCCACTGTGAAACTTATCTCACAGTGAAATATGAATTAAAAACTCATATTCTAAAAATCTTATATTATGCAAACTAGCAAGATAAAATAAAACAAGTCAAATGTAGTCATAAATACAAGGAAAATAGAGGATGAAGGGATGAGGAGGAGGAGAATAAAGGGAGAATAACTGGGAAAGGAAACACCATTTAAACAGACTTGGAAGATATAAATGTGCATGAAAATGTACAATGTCACATGAAAAGCAGAAGAGGAAGATTCCAGGCAGATGGATGTTCATAGCCACAGTGGAAAGGAAGTAGGGTCACCCAAGGAGTGAAATAGAAAGATGTGTCTAGCCACCATGCTCAGCAGCCTGGAGTGACAGACAATGAAGGTCAAACTGTACATGTCCCTGAGGACCCTGAGAACTAACTCTGGAGAGGTGTGTCAACAGCACACTGGTTGTCAATACAAGAAGTAAGATGTGAACCACCATTTAGGAGAAATCTTCAATCTTACCAAAGTGGATTTAGAGCATAACACCCAATTCCCACCAAGCTCTTCTATTCACTCTGTCCTACAATAAAGGCAGCAAAAAATGAAGAATATAATTTTGTTTAACTCGACCCTTACTTAGTATGTCTGAGAGATAGGAATAAAGACATCACGAAACAGAAAAAAGATGTGTTTGTTTCTTTTGTTAGCCTTTTATGAATATGATATCTCAGAGACCTAGTGAGATTTTTTTAAAAAAAAAAAAAATCTAAGCAGTATGGCTAGCTCTACAAGTCGTGAGCAGTCCTGATGGTCAACCTATATATTCACAGACCACACACACACACACACACACACACACACACACACACACACACACATTAACACACACCCCACAAAACACACATAAAACACACACAGACATATGATACACACACACATACTGGAAAACATACATAATACATAAAACACATAAAACACACAGACACATGGCACACAAGGATCACTTGAGCAGAAGTATGTATGTTGGGGGCTGGGGATGGACACAGAGCTCCCAAAAAATAGTAACTGTACTTTTTAGTATTTGGAGAAACTGTAGAAAGGAGAAAATTGTTCTCCTAATTTTTAGTGTTTTGTGGGCAATGTTGTGGTAACAGCTCTTTATTCTCATGGCATTTGCTTTCTGTCCCCTGGGCCCTCACATGTCTATCCTGCGCTCCCTTCTCCTCCTGTTGGGCTCTCCTCTCTCGCTGACATACAGGAGCCTGTTTCTGAAGTGCTGTGGACTTTTCTGATGTGGGGGCCAAAGGAAATTCTGGCTTTTCATAATCTTTTCCTGTCCGAGACCTTGACCTCCAAGGAGCTGTATCCAGTTAAGTGTTAGACTTAGGTTGGAAGAGTAGCACCTTTGGGTGAACTTCTTTAGGCTCGTCCACATCTTTTGTGCAAATAGATCTTTTTTACAAATATTTTTTAATTTTAAATTTTATTACATTTATTTGTTTGTGGATAGGGGCATGTATATATAATCAGTTCTCTTCTTCCAAGAGGAAGGTTTGGAGACTGAACTCAATCTGTCAGCCTTAGTGACTGTGCTTTTATCTGCTGAGCTGTATTGGTGACTCTGCAAATAGATTTCTACCCATACTTCCTTTTAAAACTGTTCTTGTGGGCTGGTGTATTTTATCTTTAACTGAAGAAAATTAAAATGTGTAAAATTGAAATACTCCATGTTAATATGGTAATGCCTGTGCCTTTGCAGTGTGAGTCAGCATGTAAGATATTTTATTTTCTCCAGTGAAATAGTTAACAAGTACTAGGATAAGGGAGTAAACATGGCAGGGAGTTTCCATATATACGCCATTACATATGGCTCTGTGAATTGCTACAGTAATTCTATCTAACATTTAGGGCTCACTCAGTAAGCATTCTTTGTTTTCATTAGAGTCTCCCAATTAAATACAAATATATGCCTTGGGGTTATTAGGAATAATAGTCAGTATAATAAAAACAATAGCAATTTCTAAAAACTGTTGTTATTTCCTACAAATATACCTTTAAATAAAATATTAGCAGTTTTAAAGAAGCTTTTTGTAAGTTCGTTTTTTAACTCCATATATTTCTCATTAATCAGTGAACTATATATCAACATAATTTCTAGATAAGATGTATTTTCTCCTTTTTAAATACTTTGTTATTCTCATTTGTTTTTATGGCATGTTACTGCATGTCTCCAGAGGCACACAGCATTTTTATTTTCAAGTAAATTTATATTAGTTGCAGTATCCAGCTGTTTTAGATATAGGATCATTTCCTGTTGGTACTGTTTCCAGGACAATTCTTTTTTTCTCCTCACAAAAATGAAAAATGTAATTTAACAAAGATATCCTATAATTGCCTTCATATCTAGCAAGGTATCTAGCAATCTGAATACCTTATTTTATTTAAAACATCTGTCTACATAATGTCCAGCAATTGTCTAAAGATGCACCATCCATGGGAAACACAGCTGCTGCTATTTTTATTTAATTTATAGGAAACCAAAAAAATGTCCTTTTAATATTATGTCTTCTTCTGTTTTATTAAATGTATTTTCAAAAATGGGAATATCTTACCTTTCAGGTGCTGGCAATTTATTTGCTCTTTTTTTTTAATTGGGAAAGGCCATTGTTCACTGTTTTAAAGTCACTACGTAAATATTCTATAGAACAGTAGGCTTTTGTTACATATGTGTGTCCAATATTTATATATTTATGCATTGCACATACATACATGCACACATATGTGTGTGTACATATCTAGCAATACATCATAATAAAAGGTGTTCTATTCTGTAACTAGCCTATACTGGAAGCACTTTTGAATTACTTGCCTTCTTAATGTATGTTTTCACTTACAGTAAAAATATGAAGTCTTTTGCTGTGAAGTCTTTCTACTGATCGTAACAACCATCTGATAATTTGTTACCCTTTAGAGAAATGCAGAGAGAACGGTGGGAGCTTCCACAAAAGCTCTTTGTCCTGGGAGGATATTGAGTCTTTACATAGGGAAACCCATTTGTAAATTCTATTTATTGCATATGACCCTTGAATTCTAATTAATTATGCATTTAACTTTTACTTAGATTGTATCAACTTTGACTTAACTGACTGCAAAAACAATAGACACCGAGGCTAACAATATGTACATAAGGAAAAAGCTTACCTTTTCCAGGGAAATAATCAAAAGATTCCTTTTGGAACACTAAGAGTATGAAAGGGAAATGGTTATGGTCCCCTAGTGACACACTGTTATGATTGACAGGAAAAACCAACATGCCTGCCACCTGAGACATCTTGTTGAGGAACTTTCTGGAGGGTAGTAAATTGGTGTTGGCACAAACACAAAAAAATAAAATGACTTGATTCAGCACTTTTCAATTCTAAATCCCCAAACACTAAAAAAGAAGTAAATATTCATCAAATGATCAAAATTTATATTGATTTTTATTCTACATTAGCAGCTCAAAGTTGAGATTCTTGACAGGGTGGATGTCGGCTTGAATGATTCTCTTTGAAATGAGGATATATGCTCTGAACTGAGTGCTTCTGTGCATTCCTGAACTATAGACCCTGCTTATTACATCCCCAGGAGGCTGAATTTTCAGGAGAAAGTAGAAAGGCACACTTGTTTGGTTCTGTTTTGATAACTAAATTGTTATTATTGGTATGTAAAGTAATTCTTGTTTCTGCTTCATTCTTTCCCTGTCTCTGTTTAAAGACAGCTATTCTATAGAAATTCAAAGGAACTGGATTACATGTGGTAGCCACAGACTTCATAGCATTTGTCAGTATAACTGTGCTGAGGGAGAAATTGCTAGTCCTGCAGACCAAGGGAGCTCTGATTGTATCTTCACGATACACATTTTTAATTTTTACTTTCTGGTGGAGAAGAAATCTGAGTTTTCTGTGGGTTAGTATGGAGGGGGGAATCAGGCAATGCTGCAGAATGTAAACACAGACTTGATGCATCTGTCACGAGGCAAAGATTTGCTCTGGGAACAGTAATGGAGAAACATCGAAAATTCTAACCATGTCCTCCAGTCCACACCTTGTAATCACACTTCCCCCACCATAACTCATGACATAAAATGCTGAATCTTTAATGAGTTTAACCACTTGCATTACAAAAGGGAAAGAGAGGATGGCGGATGAAGGTTCCACAAATGTAATTGTGTGTCACATTTGGTTTTTGTCTGTTAGGTGGAGGTGTTTTTTGTTACATTAATAAACATTCCATATGCCATTAAAACAGAGAAGGAAGATATTTTTCTTTATACATAAATGCAGAAGGAATGAAAATAGTGTTAATGTTAATCCCCCACATTGAATGTTACCGTTTACAAGTCTCATTAAAAGTACAGCTTTAAAAATACATTTTCTAAATATTTTAGTGAGTATTTTTAATGATTTACAAACAAGTTTATAAAATAGAAACAATTACTTAAAATATTTAAAATATTATTGCTATGTCTCTTAAAGACATAAGAATTCTCACTAGCCCTACCTAATGCTAGGTTTTCAGGAATGACACTATAATAATATCATTATATACTTAATATAAAAAGATCATTATATACAATAATATATACTGAAAAATAACATTCAAATAATTGGACATCCTTAATTTTTGCCTAATTATTTCATCATTTTATTTATTCTGTGTTCTTATAAGTATTTGCACATCGGTCGGATAATCACTTTCATTTTCTCTTTCCATCATGTGGGTCCTACGATGGAGCTTCAGGCATCAAGCTTGGACAAGTGCCTATTGAGCCATCCCTCTGGCCCTTTGGTTAAAGTGTGTGTGTGTGTGTGTGTGTGTGTGTGTGTGTGTGTGTGTGTGTGTGTGTGTAATATATAATTTTTTAAAGAAAATTCTTAAAAATGTCATAATTGTTTCCTGGGCACATTTTTGAAGAATTTTATGAGCCTTTTCCTTGAGTGAATGTTACTTATGGACCATAATTTTTCTGACTGTAGATTATATATTCCCTAAGGATATACACAATGGCAAACTTACATTTGTATCATGTGCAGTGTCTTATATATAAAAGACAATTCAAGACATAGTTGTTGAAAAAATTTGCTGAAGACCTTCAATCAACACTGTCCCAAAGAAATATTTCTTCCTATGATTCTCCTCTTACTCTGGGAAGGAAACTTTGGTATCAACTCAGGTGTGTGTGTGTGTGTGTTATCTGAGAGAGCGACATAGACTCTGGTGTATTATAATAATAATATAATCATCTTGCTGTTTCTATCTGGCTAGAATGTACCTAATCATGGGTATGGAAATTAATGTTTATACAGAACCCATTCCTGGACACAAATTTGAATTCCAAAAGTGAATTATGGCAAGAAATTCATAGATTGATATCTATGTAATAGATCAGAAGGATATAATAGATTATTATGACCAAAATTAGACCTGAAACAATCGGTCCTCTCTAACATGAAGTGCCTTATAAACATGATGTTAATAAACTGTTAAACCTTTAGGTAGAATCTGACAGAAATTTAATTTGTCTATGGAAATGTTATAGGGACAGGATATATTGTCCCAGTTGTCAGGTATATATTCAGCATCTTGTTAATAGTGGCACAGTTCCTTTAGTGTGAATATTCAGAGCCACAAGGTCTTATAGTACAGCAGTCTTTTTTTTTTTTATCAAATTACTTTTTGAGTTTAGAAGTAAGATCCTATGTCGTATATAAAAAAGAGTATATTTATAGTTATACTCTAATATGATGGCAAAACATAAAAGAATAATTTGTAGAAGGGAATAAATTTAAAGGAAAACAGCATGAGGTTACGATCACTAAGTATGTGCTATACCAACAGTGTCTGAAGGAAAACAGTGAAGCAAATCTAAATGCAAGTGAGGTGATAGGTCATAACAAGCTTAAAACATCTCTATATTATTGTTGGAGATGCTGTGATTTGTCCTACCGGACATGACAGTGGTCCATACTGAGAGTTTAGTGGAGAGGCCTCTAAGACCAGAATCATGGTTTGTCCTTTATAAAAGTCTATTCCAGTCCCCCTTTTGTATTATTACCAGTTTTCATCATCATCATCATCATCATCATCATCGTCGTCATCATCACTTGGCTGTACACCTGCCAGATGTTTGAGGCCATGTATGTAGTCAAAATTGCCCGTTTTCCTTCTGATGGTTAAGGTGAGGCAAGGCTCTTACAGGAGAAGCCCTTGCGGCGTGCTAGCTTGTCTTCATCTCTTGTGCCTGCCTTCCTTTGAACCTTGCACAGTTGCCCTGTGCTTGTTCACCTCTTCCGAGAGGTTGGATAGAACACTGGGAACCTGACAAAGATTTCTAATAATCATCAATTCTTTGAAGTGTTAGTCCTCTGATGAGAAACTGAGTAGGAGCCATAAATAATTTCTTCCATAAAACATAAAGGCATCCATGTTAAGCAACCTTCTGTAAGCCTATTATATCTTTAACTTTTGATTTCCATAAAAAAGTTGTGATATACTTTCACTTTTTGGTTTTGTCTTAATCTCACTTTTTTTTTTATTTTGAAATGGTCATTTTCCTTAAGACAAAATCTACATAATATTTTCTATCTTCTTTAGATGAAAAAACTTTTTAACCAAATATATATTTTGTATCTGTCTGTCTATCTATATTATATTACATTATATTTCATGGTTCTTATCTGATTTAGTTCCTTAAAAAATAAGAGTCATTTATTTTTAATAAGACAATATATGCCAGAAAAATATTGGAAACATATGCCAAATATGTTAACAGTCTGGGCACATTTTTTAAATCAGTAAACTTAACCAATTTGTAGAGAATTGAATCCTATTATAGCAGACACTTAGAAACTATTTGGTTTTTTTTTGGAGGGGTGAGTTTTGTTGTTGTTGTTTTGAGACAAGATATCTCTGTATAGCCCTGTACTTCCTCGAACTAGCTCTGCAGACCAAGCTAGACTTGAACCTAGAGATCTGCCTACCTCTGCCTCCCAAGTACTGATGTGCACCACTACTGCCTGACCCAAAAACTGCATCTATAATAAATGATCATCAACAGTGCTTCAGAGAAATCCCAGATAAGGCCTAAAGAAGTTATCAACTAAGGACAGGACAGAGATACAGCTCCCCATTCTCACTCTTAGCCCCTTAATACTTTTTCTAAACTTTTAGGGACCTCATTGATCACAGTGGCACCCACCTTTAATCCGAGCCCTGAGGAGGCAGACACAGGTTGTTCTCCATGAGTTTGAGGCCAGGTTGGTTTGCACATAGAGTTCCAACCAGGCCAGCTAGGGCTACATACTGAGTCTTTGTCTCAAAACAAAAGCTTAGGGAACCTAAACTCAGAACCAACTGAGGTTCATGGCTTTGATGCAGAACAGAGGTTCAAGGCTAGCCACTGTGACGCAGTGTCTGTGTAACAGAGATATTTTAATCTGTATTTAAAGATGTGGGTCAAGAAAGAAGCATTCAGAAGTAAGACATATCAGAAAGCATGGCTATGGGCTTTTCTAAAAGAAAGTTGCCAAGATTAATTTTAAAATTCTCAAGAAGCTTAACCTACCAGAAGACTCTGAAGCATGAAATGAGTGTGGGAAGACACAATTCAGTCCATAACATTTATGGTTTACTAGAGGTACTAGTTACTAAAATCTCATAGGTCCCCATGGACTGGGATGCTGTGCTTCCAACCAGTCAAAGCTGCTGATTCCTGTCTCACTGAGTGTACTAGTCAGGGTTCTCTAGAGTAACAGAATTTAGAGAGAGAATCCCCACCCCCTTGTAGACTATGATCTAGCTAATCCCAAAATGGCTGACTGTGAATGAAAAGTCCAAGAATCTAGTAGTTGCTCAGTCCAGAAGACTTCTCAGCTGGTCCTCAGGAAGCACTGGAATCCCAAAGAAGTAGCTCTGATGCCAAGGAAGGAAAGGACTTGCTTGTAAGGTGAGGTCGGGTGGGCTGGCAGGCAGAGCTTCCTTCTTCCATGTCCTTATATAGGATTCCAGGAGAAGGTGTGGCCCAGATTAGGGTATGACTTCCCACTTCCAGACCCAGATTAAAGGCTTTCTACCTCAAGATCAAGATTGGAAGGGGATCTTCCTACCTCAAATTAAGAAAAAAAAAATCGCTCATAGGTGTTTCTTCTATTTGGGAGTCTAGTTCCAGGTGTAGTGAGGTTAACAACAGAGAATGGCCATCACAATGATCTCCTGTCAAAGTGTCCCAAGTGGGACATCATATTTAAGCAATGCATAAGGTGACAGTCTCATCCTGGTAGAAAGAGAGATAGCAGATCATGGCCATTACATAAACAATAATGGCTTGTTCGCTCTGTTATGCTCAGAACAGCATTTGAATTCCCTAACGCGCATCCTGTACCTTATCACCTTCACCTCAACCTCTTCATTCAAATGCCCTAAAGCTCCAGGCACCATTCTTTGAGGGTGCTGTGTCCTTTCGTAACTTTCTGCCCTTAAACAAATCAATTATCCTGCCTCTAGAGGTAGCTTCACCTACCAAAGTCTTTCTTATCACCTCTGTTCTGGTCCAGACACCACTTTTGTCAAGCCTTGATGATTGCCTTCAGGTGGTTGTTCTATTTCTAATGACAATGTCACTTGGCATAATTGTAGTGGCTGGGATGGTCCCTTTACCTTCCGTAATGTACTCACTTAGAAGAAAAAAAATGTTTTATCTTCCTTACACCCACAGCATCTGGTAGTCGCTGAGATATAATAAAGTTTTAGCAAGTGTATGAATGATAAATTGATGAATGGACAATGCATTTATTGAGAAATTACTTGTTTAATGCTTGCCTTGGTCCAGACTCTGGCAAGGTGCTCAGAATGCAAAAATGTCCAAGGAGACAAACATGGCTCCACCTACTATTTGGAATCTAAAGACAATCAGAAACTGTATCAAACCCCAAACATAAAAATTTTACATTTGCATGTGTTGTGAAGGACACAGAAACCTGGTCCTGAAATAAACAATACATGGTGGGTTTGTTTCAATAATGTCATTGAGAAAGGACTCTCTGAGATGTAGCATGTCAGGTGTAAGCTGAAAGACAAAACATTATCAGAAGAAGGTTCCAGAAAAAGAGAGTAATATATAGAAAAAAATCTACATGACAAGAGATAATTGCTTAAAATTTTTGAGCACTTAAAGAATTAAAGAAGGCAAAGATAATTAAAGAAGGGGAGAGCATGGCAATTAAGAGGGAGGCTGTCAGAGGTCTGGCCTAGACAGATAATTGCTTAGCCCACAGGAGAAGCTTGTTTCTTGGGTCTGAGTGCAGGAGCAAGCCAGCTCGTGTTTTATAAGGACTATTCTTGCCAATGTAAGTGAAAATAATTAGAGGGACAGGAGTGGCTGGGAAGAGATACTCCCTAGACAGTAACTGTAATGTAAATAAGATACTAATACACACAGGATGATAGTAACCATAAAGCTAGTAAGTAGCAATGGAGACTTGAATGAGGCTGTAGCAGTGCAAGCTGGGAAAAACTGGAGATGCACTGTGGAGGATGAATCTGTATCAAGAGGAGTGGCTTATGGGGAAGGAAAAAAAAGTCAGTATGACTCAGCTTCTGGCTAATTGTTGAACAAGGGAGGAGCAAGTATGGGAAGAATTGGAGGATTTGGAAACATCGGGGCCTACAATAATCTACATCCATCGAGTGAATGGTGTAAAGCTCAGAGGAGAGTGGCTGAAGGTATCACAATAGAGATGACACTTAAAGCAATAATATAGGGCATGAAAAAAAACAGTGATCTTAGCTGTGATAGAAGATCTGCTGGTGAACAATATATAAAGTAAATTTGGGATGTTGGAGAAGAAAAGAAGTGGAAAGACAGGATTTATTGGGTTAAGTCTGCCAACTGGTGCAAACACCTAGACTAGAGGGAGGAGTAAGTGGTCTTCTTCCTCTTCTTATAAGTGAGATTTTCTGTCCTGTCAGCTAACTTCAAAATAACCACACAGAGACATATTCGTTGTAAATGCTCAGCCTATAGCTTAGGCTTGCTACTAACTAGCTCTTTCAACTTAAAGTAATCCATATTTCTTATGTATGCTCTACCATGTGGTGGTGCCTTTTTTCAGCACACGTTCATCTCCTGCTTCCTCTGCATCTACTGGCAACTCCACACTCCTCCTTCCCGGTGTTTTCTCCCTTTCACTCTCCTACTTAACCTCTTTGTGTCTTGTGTAATAAGTTTTTTTTGACCCGTTTTGGGTCTGGGAGGTTTGTGATCTGGCCTTTGTAAACTGACTCGCGGCGGCCCGGAACTCGGTTTGTGGCGGGGGTTTGGTTTTTGGTTTGTGTGCCCACAGCTTTTGTCCCCCAAAAGAAATGAAATCACACGCTTATATACTTTAACACTGTTTGGCCCATATCTTAAGCACATTATTAGTTAGCTCTTTTATCTTAATTTAACTCATTTTTATTAATTTGCTCACTACGTGGCTCAGCCCATGGCTAGCCCGTACCTCTACATTTCTGTTCCTCTTGGGGGTCCGATGCAGAGTGACTAACTCCACCCTCCTTTTACCTGGCTGCCGCTGATTCTCCACCCACTTCTACGGTGGCATGTATGGGCCCAAACAGTTTTTTTATTTATATTATTTAAAAACATTCTACCACAGTGTCTAGCTATGGGCCACTTAGCTCTTTATTAACAATGACAGCAACACATCTTCATAGTGTACAAAAGGATTACTCCACAGCATCTTCTCATCCTGGTATCTGTCCTAAGGCATTCTCATTCATTCTAATTTTAATTGTTGTATCTAAATTAGTATTTAAATCCTAATATTTCTACAAGATTAAAGATTGTCCTACAAGATTAAATGATTTTCTACCAGGTACTTCTAGCTCATTTCATTTTCTCCATCTGCTCAATATGTCTGCAGCCTAGAAATGAAGAGACATACACACCACTAAAGTCTCATTCTTTCTAGTTAATAAAAAATTCTGAATCCTATTTTTTTAAAACTTATTTTTAATATTTATCAGGCTAAGTTTTCATATGCAAAATATAGTGATGTTTTAAAGTGTCTACAGTTATTATAGTATAAAAATTCATAGAAATAGTGGCACTAATTTTTGTTTTTTGATTGGTTGGTTTTTTTTTTGTTTTGTTTTTGTTTTTTGTTTTTTTCTTTCTTTTTTTTTTTTTTC
>PVIH01007002.1:0-104937 GCA_004025045.1 Sigmodon hispidus
ACATACACAGACACACACCATACACACACAGACACACACACCACACACACAGACACACTACACACACCACACACACAGAGACACACCACACACAACATATACACACACAGACACACCACACACACACCACTCACACACACCATACACATACACAGATTCACACCATACACACGCACAGATACACACACCACACACACACTTACACATGAAGAAGTGCACATCCTTAAATGCATATCTTACTGGATTGGTTTGTGAAAACGAACTCCCCTACATAATCAGGCCTGCTCCTCCCATCCCGCAACCCCCTCCCAGCGCGAGCTCAACGGTAGAGCAGGTGCTCGGCATGTAAGGGCTCTGGGTAGATCCCCAACACTACAAAAATGAAGAAGAGAATCATTTATACAAATGGCACTCTTCACTTTAAAAGGATGCACAGGTCCACAGTGAGATGGTGACCTTATTTGAGCTGTCATTGAAAGGTGGGGTGTGGGCAAGTGGGATCAGCTTTGAGGACAGAGCCCAAGCTGACTTCTTACAGGGTCCATCAGTTTGTTCTGATTTAGGGCAGCTCATCAATTGAACACTGTGTATTCTTTGTGTTGGATCTGTTAAGTCATGGAGATGTTTGTGAGATTGTGTATGGTGCTTGGTTCATGTCAATGTTTTTAAATTCCCTCTTCTTGGGCTGGAGAGGTGGCTCAGAGGTTAAGCACTGACTGTTCTTTCAGAGGTTCTGAGTTCAATTCCCAGCAACCACATGGTGGCTCACCACCATCTATGATGACATCTGGTACCCTCTTCTGTACACTGTATACATAATAAATAAATAAATATTTTTTAAAAATTCCCTCTTCTTGAGCACAACAGAACTTATTTTTCTCTTTTAGAGTGGCATGTTTAGGTAGTTTCCAACATGGAACTATTTGGGATAGCGCTGCAGTGAGCATTTCCCTACCTGCATTTCTATGAACACGTATACTCACTTCTGATTGGTTAAAACTTAGAGTCAGATTCTTCCTGTTTGGAAAAAAAAAATGACCACATTGATTTATAGCCCCCACCCCCAGCATTGTGTGAGAGTCTGGGCGCCTTCCTACTCCTTACCAATACTCAATATTTATTTGATTGGGAGTCTCAGGTGGGTCTCACTCTAGGCCAGGCTGCCCTGGACCTCATGATCTTCTGTCTTAGCCCCTGAATGCTGAGATTACAGGTGGGCACGCTGATGCCTACCCCGCTTTCCTTCTCATCATTTTAAACCTGTTTATTAACTCTGAAAGTTAGAAAGACTTTGAGGCTTTTTTCTATCTGAAAGATCATTTTAAAACCTTCTCTAGGTGACTTGTGTTTAGAATTGATATTGTTTCTTCTTTGGAGGCCATCTGGGTCTAGAGTTGTCTTTGTGGAAATTTTTTAAACTGCACATTCAGTTTGAGTGATTTGTTTATGGTGGCCGTTCTGGGGATAAAGCCCAAAGCCTTGTGTATTGCAAGCATGTCTCTAGTGTTATCCTGCACACTTCCAGCCCAGCGCATTTATTCTTGAGTGAGTTCTGGTAGTTTCTGTCCTTTGGAAAACATTGTCCTTCATCTAAGTTTTCAAATTATTGCTATAACATGTTAATAATCGTTCCTTATCTTCCTTCTCATATTTTAGGGTCAATAGTGATGACTCTACTCTCTGTTGATGTTGATAATATACATATTTTTCCTCCTAATGAATCCAGTTAGAGGCTTATCAATAAGTACTGTTAGACTTGTCAATAACCAACATTTGATTTTATTGTTTCTTTTTTCTTCCCCTACAACTTTGTTTCATTTATTTCTACTTTGATCTTTATTATTCTCTAATGCTTGCTTAAAATTTCATTAATTAGTTTCTTAAGGTGGAAACTGAAGTAACCACTCTGGGCCTGATTCACTGGTGAAGATCCACCAGCGGGCTTCTCCATGGGCACCCCACACACCCCAGTAGCCCTGAACCTGCTTTCATTCCATTCAAAATCTCTCTCATTTTTTCTTTTCATTTATCCTCTGATTTCCAGGTCATTTTAAAATGTCGTGTTTCCCGTAGGCAGTGGTGGCACACACCTTTAATCCCAGCACTCAGGAGGCAGAGGCAGGTGGACAGGCAGGGCTGCACCTAGAAACTCTGTCTTGAAAAACTGAAAACCAGACAAAAAGTGGTTTGTTTCCCTTATAGATAGGTAGCTATTTCCCAGTGATGTATCTCTTTTTTATTTCGGTTTTAATTCTGTGACTGTTGGACAATGCTGACCTTACAGTCCCCACTGTCTAATCATGGCCTGGTTTTTGGTCCAGCCTGTGCTACCTCTCAAGCATTCTCTGCATTTGTGAGTGCAGGATTTGAGAATGTGTCTGCTCTCTGAGGCTAGGTGGAATGTTCTTTGTCAATTAACTCAAGTCAGTTGATGGTGCTCAACTCTTCTATATCTTCACTGCTTTTCTACATTCTAAAATTTTTGGCATTATCCAAAAGCTGGATTATAATGTTGGATTTCTGCTTCTTCTATTGGTGTTTACTTCACACATTCTAGATATCTATTTACAATCCATAAATATAGGGTTCTGGCTTTCTTTCAGTTTAATGTTAGCATGGGCTATCTTTGCCTTTTACAAAACTTTATTTGTATTTTCTAAATTTAGGGATGTACTGTTGGATTTTTTTCTTTATCCATTTTGACATTCCCAGACTCTTTATTATGGTGATTATATGATTTACACTTACAATTTTTTATAAAATTAAACTTATTGCTAGTATTTTTCTATGTAATACCCAAATTTGAAAACTTTTTTTTTATTTTTAGTTTAAAATATATTTTTAAGATGGGCATGCATGGCAATGTACACCTTTAATCCTAATATTCAGGAGACAGAGGCCGGAGGATGCCTGAGTTGGAAGCCAGCGTAGTCTACAGAATGAGTTCAAGGACAGGCAGGACTACACAGAAAGACGCTATCTCAAAAATAAATAAATAAATTTTCTCATACAATATATTCTGCTTATGGTTTCTCCCCCAACTTCTCCCAGATCCTTTCCACCACCCTGCTCACCTAAATCCCCATGCTTTTTCTTTCTCATTATAATAAACAGGCATCTAAAATAATGAAAATAACAACAAGAAGAAAAAGATAAAATAAATTAATTAAAACGGGGGGGGGGGGGGGCGTGTGGAGAGATGGCTCAGCCATTAAGATCACTAATTGCTTTTTAAGAAGACCAGGGTTCCATTCCCAGCATGCACATGGCAGCTCACAACTGTCCATAACTCCAAGATCTGACACATGCAGGCAAAACACCAATGCACATAAGATAAAAATTAATAAATTTTAAACAAAGAAAAATAAACAATAAAGAGGAATAGGACAAAACAAACAAACAAGAAAAAAAGAGCCTAAAGAAAAACACAAGAAACACATATATAGATACATGGACACACACATTCACATACACAGAAATCCCATAAAAACACAAAATCAGAAACTATAATACATGAGAAAAAGACTTGTAATGTTAAAAAAAACAAGCAAGCCAAAATAAAACAGACAAGGCATCATCTATGTAGTGGGAGATAAATGTCATTGATCTGGGGATCAGTTTCCTTATCTGCCACACGAGCTAACAAAACCGAATGTCCAGGAACCTATAAGCACCTTCTGAGCATCATTTCTCTGTGAGGAGAGACCCTGAGGTCAGATGGGTTAGGAAGGTGCTGAGATAGATGTTTCTCTATACTAGGAATTCAACTTCCACTCACAGACACAGAGTTACTGCCACCTAGTGGAAGCATGCCTACCCTGCATGTGTCCCAAGAGGCCACAGTCGTCCCTTGGACTAGAACATTCCAACAGTGTTCTTTCCGGTCAGGAGTGGGGGGGACACTGGGAATAACAACAGAGCCCAGGAGGTGGAGGCCTGAGGCCTAAGCTTGATACAGTGGCTTGTTGCTCTTCCCTTCTGCACAGGAAATGCCTGGAGGTGGAGACCCGGTCTCTATCAATTGTGTGTTCGTGGGCCAGGTATAGGGCCTGGCATACTTCATGGAGGAGTTGAACATACTACTTCCCCTCCCAGAGCTGACACTTTCAAACAAAACTGAGTTAGTCACACATCATTCCCCTGGCTGCACTCTCCTCCACAATTCCTTTATGCCAATCCACATTTATATGTTTCTTTCCCTCAAGTAGGGTCTTAAAAAACAAACTTCTTTGTCTCACAGTTCTGGAGACTGGAAGTCCAGGACTGAGGTCCTGGCAGGGCCAGTTTCCTCTGAGGTCTCTTGTATCCTCCTGAGTTCTGAGTAGCACTTGGCTCTTGTCTTCCTGGCCTGGGGCCCAGTCATTTCCTAATAGTTCGCCTGCTCAGAAAAGCTCTCATGTACAGGTCTGTTCGCAGCGGAGAGCATTGATGAGTCTCCTCTGGGAATGCTGTAGAATTTCTTCCTCCAGAAATGGATGGGGCAATAGGATAGGGGTGGAGTCTGTTTCCTTGTAGAGATGAAGAACAAGGCTGGATTCGTAGAGACTGGCTGAGCTGACATTCCGCACAGCCCCTGCAGGCCTCTGGGAACAGCCATCTCCATTGTCCTAGAAGCAGGCACAGACATGGGTCCCAGGGGGAGCATTCACTGGGTTCCCTCTCCATTAGGACTTGGTCTTCGATCTGGGAGACCCTGTGAGATGGGAGTACATGCTCCTGGGGACCGACAAGCCTCACCTGTCCTTGACTGAAGAGGATGACGAAGGGCTGGATGATGATGATATAGACGATCTGGTGAGTCTGATAGCCTGAGGGTAGGCTGAGGGGCTTCATCTGTTTTGCATCAGGTAGCCTGACAAGCACCCCTTAAAAGCATGTGCGTGTATGGGGGAGTCCAGATGCAGCAATCATACATTCTTCAAAGCAGAAGGGCCTGGGCTGTTCTCCCATTTTACAGATGAGTAAGCTGAGGCCCAGGCATGTCCAGTGACCAGCCTAGGATGTCCCAGTGGGTTAAATGACTGCCTGAATTCAGTCTTTTCCATCTGGAGCCCTGTTCAAGGACTGAGCTGCTCCTTAGATAGACATCTCTTTGGAGTGAGAGTCCCGGTCTGGCCACTCAATAGCTCCTCCTTAGTCATCATTGTGATTTTCTGTCAAGCCAGGCTCTCGCTCTCCTTCCTGTCCTAGTAGGCCTTCTAAAGACCAGTGGCCTGGGGTATCCCCTTCCTAGCCTTCCTTCCGTCATCTCCCAACAAGGTGGGGGGGGCTTCCTACATGAGGTCCTGAGTGAGAGACCAGAGACCAGGAGCCCAGGGGCCTTTGGAAAGGGATCTTCCATTCTTCCCTGATGTATAAAAGTAGGTGAGGGTCAAAGTCAGTGTTTGGTAACCATAGCAACAGTAACAGGTGTTTTAGTCATCTGCCATAACAAAGTGATACAAACGGGGAGTCCTCACACTCTGGACGCTGGAATTTTGGGATCAAGGTGCTGGCAGGGGCTGGTTCTTTCTGAGATCTTCTGGGTTTGCTTTGTCCTGTCCCCTCTCTATGAATCTTGTGTCCTAGCTCCCTTGTCTCAGGAGAACATTAGCATATTGTAAGAAGGCCAGCTAAAGACCATATTCAGATGCCATTACTTCCAATGCAACTGGACTCATAGGTACTGGGGTGAGGGTTTTGGTGTGTGATTTTAGAAGGAGGCTGAGTGTTGCTCATAACAACAGGCCATGCTGAGGGACAGGCTCTGCTTTGGTATGGAGTCAGCAGCCACTTAAATCTCCTCCCTCTGGGAAGCTGACAGTTTATAGACAGCAGGCAAAATGAGGCACCAAAGGACGCACCCAGGAAGTGAGAAAGCTGGGAACCGAACCTGAATGGTCTGGGATATGTGGGTTCCCGGTGGTGACAAGTCAGCTCTAGGAGCTGCCTGCAAATGAGTCACTCTGTTCTCCAGCTCCTCATGTCTGAGCACCCGTGACCCCTGCTGGCTGTGGGCGTGGATCAGCAGTGTGCAGGCCATGCAGTCCTGAACGGGGAGCATCCTTAGACTAGGGCTCTGCTCCTTCTGGAAGCCTGTCATGTCCCTAGAATGAGAATCCTTGTTACCTCCAACATGGACAAATGATAAACCCTGAGAGTCAGCACTCAGATATGGGACTAGTCCTGGGACTTCTCAGCTGTCCCAGAAAGTTCTGCCAATGCCCCTGCTTACTGTTCACCTGGAGTGTTCCCAAAAGTCACAATTAGATGAGCAAGTGTCCAAGATCAGAGCATGGTCTTGAGCCTGGTTTGAAGGTCACTTTTCTAGACCAGGAGGCCTTATTGCCCAGTCAGGGGAAGGACAGACAGGCAGAGCCGCAGCCCTGTTCATGACATCCTTTAGTCGTCCCCAGGAAACAGCTAAGGAAACCAAGGCTTAGACTAGATGAAGAACTTTCCCATCCCTCCATACCTGGTATTAGGTGTAGGTAAAGGTGTGGGTTTATCTGACTCAGAATCCCCTCTCTGAGTGGCCATCATGGCTGCAGACAGTTTGGCTGAAAGGGCAGGTATGGAGCAGGTGCTACCATCTCTGACCGGGCAAGTAGAGAATGTGCAAGCTGACTCTTCTTCTTCTTCTTCTTCTTCTTCTTCTTCTTCTTCTTCTTCTTCTCCATCCTGACCATGCTCCTGATTTCTGGCTCTTCTGGGGAAACTGAGGGCCTAACAAGTCTAAGTCTGGGGTAGAGGACAGAGCTGTGCCATGGCTTCTGCTCCAAGGCTCTGGCTAGCATCTTATCTCCTCACAGGGCAAAGAAGAGGAGGACAAGAGCTTTGACATGCCGCCTTCATGGGTCTCCCAGATTGAGATCACCCCGGAAGGTCTCTGTCATTCACAGGTTCCCAGTCCCCCCACCAGGGAGTTCTGTGGTCATAGCCTAGAGAGGCCATGGAGGCTTTCTGGACCCTTCCTTCCACCCCTACCAACACCGCACCAGCTCTGTGCCCAGAGCCTGACACCATCTGGCACATAACACCAAGGTCTGGAACATGGCCTCTTTCCTTCCCTCAGATCTCCTGTTCAGAGGCGATCATAGGCAGGCAGTACCTGAAGTAGATGGTGTAAGAGGGGGGCGCACAAGCCCTGGGAGGCATGAGCAAAGAAGGCAGGGGAGTGGCCTGCCTTTTGCTCCATGTCTATCTAGGAACGCCTAGACCCAGAGGAAGGGCACAGGCTGTCCCAGCAGGTGACAGGTGCTGGAGAAGAGGTCATGGAACCTGGCATGGGAGGTTCATAGATGAAGGATGGAGGCAAAATGGGGTTTAAGAAGTAGGGACCCCTGGGGCTGGGTTTTGAAGGATCAGCGCCATTCGGCATAGTGTTCTCACTGGTGAAGGCCCGGCAGGGGTGATAGAGGCCTGGATCACAGATAAGATTCTTGGGTGACTCTGGGACTCTGCCTTGGGTGGGAAGAATTGAAGCTAGCACTGGTGACTATTTTCTTCCTCCCTGGAGCTGATTCTGGGCCCAGAGGCACTTCATAGGTGATGCAGAAAATGAACAAATGGCTAGAGAGAGTGGAAGGAGAGACCCCAGCTCCCTCTGTCCACAGAGTTTGAGACCCGCTGCCCCAATGGAAAGAAAGTGATACAGTACAAGAGAGCGCAGCTGGAGAAGTGGGCGCCGTACCTCAACAACAACGGCCTGGTGTGCCGCCTCACCACTTACGAAGACCTACAATGTAAGTAAGGTGCCTTGGGGGACAACCAAATGTTGTGTTAGGTGATGCTAGGCATATGACTTCTACTTTCTTGGTGTCTGTGGGGCAGAGGCCAGAGGATCTGGTCTACCTGCAGCAAGCATCTTTGGGCCCCTACAGGTACAAAAGTTCTGGAGATAAAGGAATGGTACCAGAACCGTGAGGACACGCTGGAGCTGAAGCACATAAACAAGACCACAGGCTTGATCGTTGACTACTTCAAGCCAGGCCATCCCCAAGCTCTGCGTGGTGTGTGGATCCCATTGCTAGGCAAACCAAGAGCCCTGGGGGAGGGGGCTTACATATAATGCTGCATGATGGGAAGAACCAGCCCCAGGTACTGAGGTTCTTGGGTGACAGGCATAGACACTGTTTCTGTCTCTGTAAGATAATGAGGTGTGCAGACTAGCTGAGGAAGCTCAGAAAAGGAAGACTGTATGGCCAACTAGGAAAGTCAAAGCCAGGGCCACATGCTGTTTTGTGGCTGGATAAAGCTGATCTCTATTAGAGGGCACATGGTGTGGGTCACGTGTAAAGGATGTGAGAATGTTGGGCAGTAAAGCCAACTAAACACCACCGACAAGGGCCAATGCAGAGGGCAGAGTGCCCACTGCTGGACTATGGCTATGAGCCCATGAGGTTGGGACGTATGCCTTCTAAGATCCATGTCCTACCCCAGACTTCACCAGAGAGAAATCACCTGCATTTGGGAGTTGGAAATTTCAAGATTAAACCAATAAAGGACCATGCTACTAACTTTTGTGTGAGCAAATGGCCCTAATGGGATATGATAGGGGTTAAAAACAGCAGAAAGTGGTTCCTTATTGATATTGGCAGGCCACATTTTTCTTAAGAATAATTGAGCTTTTGGTAGGTGACCTTGGCCTGGGACTCTGTGAGCTCCAGGCGTGAGGAGACTAGCTCTGGGGAGCTCCGTGACCGTTGGCAGAGAAGGGTATGGGTTCTGAAGGCAAGGCCTCAGCTGGCTTGTGAGGAGATATTGGGGCATCTAGCCTAGGCCTCAGGTTTAGGAGTCATGGCTAATACCAGGGGGCACAATAGACATGCCACCCAAGGAGAAGAAGGCTACAAGCAAAACTGCAAAGTGCCCAAGGGATTCTCTGGATTCTCAATCTGAGGATGACTTCAAGTGCAATGTGCCCCCAAAGCCAGAGGAAAACCCCCTGTGTGTTGTCAGTGATAAGGACAGTGCTTCATCAGATCAAGATGAACAGCAGGTGAGGGAGTTTGTTCAGAAGAAGTTACGGGAACTTCAAGGTGTCCTTACAAAGTCTTACCTTGCAAAGAGAAAGCAGTTTTGCCAAGATGTAAAAACTTTTCCGATGTTCTGAATAAAAAACTTCTGTGGGTTTCTAACACGCGACAAATGGAAAGACGGATGCTTTGTTCCAAATATTCTGAGATGTTTGGACCTTTACTTCAACAGTGGGAAAAAGATGTGATGAAAGTTGAGGAAGAAGTCAGTTTTGTTAATGCAACTCACCAGCATGCAGAGATTTTACACAAGAGTGCAATGGCACAGAAAGCAACCATTGGTGAAGCAAAAGAGATTTCTGATCAATTTCTACAGAGTATCAAAGTCCTCGAGGAAAATCATCAATGTCTTGATGCTATTGAACAAAACCGAGTGGAAAAAGAATTGGAAAACTTGAAGATAAACTTACAACAGAAAAGCAACATCAGGGTTTAACGGCTATAGAATCATGGCTTCATTCCTGCTCTCTGAAGACTACGAAGAAAAGCTGTGATTCTGTGTCATGTGACACACAAAACACTCACTGCACTACCAGAAATTATAGTAGAAATTAGTACATCTCATTTATCATTATTTTGTTTGCTACACATCAGACTCTGTGTCTCTTAACTTTCAAGTGAGCACTGAGCATCAACCATTACAAGGCTGTAAATACTAAAAATCGGGCCCCTTGGCAGAAATGGAGATGCATTCTCTCTAACACTAGTAGTTAGATTTTGGCAGTAAATGGTACAGTTGACTCAATGGCCTTATAAAGAATATTGACTACAATTCATATTTGTCTTGTAGAAAAGAAATCAAGTTGCTAAAAATGATCACAAGCTGAAAAACAATAACAACAAAAGTTCTCATGCTTATCTGGGTGAGGGGTGGGGGGGCCTTGTTTGTGGTTGTTCCAGAAAGTTAATTTTCATTTAATTAGTTTGTTTAACTAGTAAATGGGCACTCGTCTTTAATGCTGATTGACAGCATTTTATTTATGTACAGATATACTTAATTTTTCATGTCAATATTCCACCTCTGCCCTTTGGTGATAAGTTACCTACTTTTCTTTTCTTTTCTTTTTTTTTTTTTTAAATTGGGTTAAGCACATGTACACCTTAATCCTCACCACCATTTTTAAAAACTATTTATTTATTTATTATGTATACATGTACAGAAGAGGGTACTAGATGTCATTATAGATGGTTGTGAGCCACCATGTGGTTGCTGGGAACCAAACTCAGGACCTCTGGAAGAACAGTCAGTGCTCTTAACCTCTGAACCATCTCTTCAGCCCCCGAGTACTTTGCTTTTCAAGTTAAACTGGCAGTGAATGTTCAGAAGTTTACCTATGTATACATTTAACTCATGAATTATTTTCTTCTTATAGTGTACCTTTTTGCAGTAAGTAACCTTTCCTTGGAGATTCTGTGTTTAATAAATTTGAAATTGTTTTACAAAAAAAAAAAAGAATAATTGAGCGAAATGTGCTAATATGGGGGTGTAGCTCAGTGGTAGAACACAAGCTTGACATTCCTGAGGTCCTGTGTTCCCTCTCTAACAACAATAATGGCCTTAAAATGTGCACATGTTTTGACCTAGTAATTCCTCTGCTGAGAATTTATTGTTAACAAAGACTAAGCAAGAACCATAAGTGCATTGCATAGATGTGCATCACAGAGTTGTTTATAAAAATGAAAAACTGGATGTAACCATACTACCCAGAAAGTGAGGATTTGGTACATTGCTGATGCGCATGTGTCCTGAAGAGCTGCCCTCTCCCTGGTCCTGGGATTAGGTGCAGAGCCAGCTGCCACAGCTCCTGGTACTCACCGGACCCTTCCACCTCACCCCCCATCCCCATCCAGTGCACTCATACAAGTCTATGCTGCCTGAGATGGACCGCATCATGGAGTTCTATGAAATGATTCGGGTGGATGGCCTGATAAAGCGGGAGGAGACACCCATGACAATGACAGAGTGCTATCAAGGGCGCTCAGACTTCCTCTCCTATCGCCACATCAATTTTGGACCCAGAATCAAGAAGCTCACCCAGAACAGCGCGGAGTCCAATCCAAGGCCCATGGTGGTGAGAGCATGCTTGGGCTGGGGACTATGTGCCCACCTGCTCTGGCAGATAGAGGATGGTCAGGATGGGGGAAGCCCTGGTCCTGGGTTGGGAGTAAGGCCTGTGATTTTGTCAGGGCTCTAAATGTAAAACAAGCATTTTAACAAATGCAGACCTCTGGACTTGCTAGGGCTAAGCTTGTCCCCAGCCACTAGACAAAAAACTAAACCAAACCGTATTTCCTTATTGTCATGAACAACTACACACTATGACCAGACATCTGGAAATATGAGAAACTGGACATGTTACAATATCTTAGAATAACCTTCTCCAGTGTTACTGTGGACTAGCAGGTTTGTCCTTAGTTAGACAATTGATCTCAGTTCTTGAGAGGTGGTGGCTGAAGGATTGAGAGTTCAAGGCAACCCTCAAGTCCGTGGTGAGCACAGGCCAGTCTGAGCCACATGAGGCCGGATCTCAATGAACTCAGGGCTGAAGGACAGCTCAGTCAGCAAAGCGTGAAGACCCACACCGACAGCCAGGCACTGTGACACACATCTGAATCCCAGCACCAGAGAGGTGATTCGTGACCCAGCTAGGCAAGTCGACCCTGTGAGCTCCAGGTTCAAGTGAGCCCAGGTTCTCAGACTGAAATGCTGTCTCAAAAAACAAGCTGGAGAGCAGTTGAGAAAGACAACTCTCTGGCCACCACACAAGTGCGTGTATGCACACTAAGGCAAACACACACAATTTGTTCTGAGAGTCTTTTGAATTTTATTTAAAACCCATTCTCTCCAGAGTTGTTGGCCACTGAGCTTCCTGGCCACACACCAAAACTGCTCCTTCCCATAGCAAGAGATAACTGGTAATGGGATGAGCTTCCTGGAGAGATGGCAGCTCCCCATCTTCAGGAGCAGGCAAGAGAATCTGTGGAGGAGGGAACTGATGAAGGGCCCAACACCATGCGAAGCTGACGTAGCTGGGCCCCGAGAACCTATGGGAATCACAGAATCCATTGTCTGGCTAAAAGGGGCTCATTAGCTACCCCCATTCCTAGATTCTTGGACCCTGAGAGTCCTTTGCTCCTACCTGTGTAGCATACACAGAAATCTCCCTCCCTCCTCTGTGTGTTCTGGCCACACAGAAAATCACAGAGCGGTTCTTCCGCAATCCAGCGAAGCCTGCAGATGAGGACGTGGCAGAGCGTGTGTTTCTGATCCTGGAGGAGCGCATTCAGCTTCGCTACCACTGCCGTGATGACTACATCACTGCATCCAAGCGTGAGTTCCTTCGGCGCACAGAGGTGGACAGCAAAGGCAATAAGATCATCATGACACCAGACATGTGCATCAGTTTCGAGGTAGGTTGGCAACTGCACAGGGCAACGGATAGTGGGGTAACACTCTGGTATCAATGCCTGCAGCCTCTTCTGGCAACTTGGGAAATCCCAGGTAGATTCACACCTCCTGACCATTAAGGCTCCACCAGAAAACCCATCTCCCTGGGTAACCATGTAAGGTTCCCAACTGAGGACCTTTCCCTTGTAGCTCCTCTGAAAACCATCTCATTTCCATCAAAATGAGAACCCAGCAGGCTGAGACTTCCTCATGGAACTGTCTGCACCTCTGGGCACTTTACCCCGGATCCCAGGAACCCATCCTGGAGATGGCAGGGTACTCTCTTCTAGATGGCCTCACCTTTGTGTTCTAATTCGCCCTCCCTGGGACATCCCACAGCCCCTTTGCATCTGTCTTTGGTACTTCTTTGGTACTATGTCTTTGTAGACAAGGATGCTGAAGTCTGGAGAAGTTAATCACCTTACTTGAGGTTACCCAGCTAGAAAAGGGTAGTAGTTTTAAACCTAGTGGTCCCTAGACAGCCTCTCTGTGACTGTGATAGTTCTGATCTCAGGTAGAGCCAATGGAGCACACCAAGAAGCTTCTCTACCAGTATGAGACCATGATTCACCTGAAGAATGAAGAAAAGCTGTCCCGACATCAGGCCTGGGAGTCAGAGCTGGAGGTGAAGTCCTCTCAGAGGGTGGCTATGGCAGGGAGAGAGGGTCCTGGATGTGCATATTCTCTATTCTGTGCAATGAAGGTGCTGGAGATTCTGAAGCTTAGGGAGGAGGAGGAGGAGGCACACACGCTGACCATCTCCATCTATGACACCAAGCGCAATGAGAAGAGCAAAGAGTATCGGGAAGCCATGGTGAGGCTCCCACTTCCCCAGCCTCCAGGGTAGAGTATCAGGAGGTCATGGTGAGGCTTCCCGATTCCCAGGTCTCCTCCCTGGAGCCCAGCCTCTGGGGCAGGAGAACATGGAAGCCCTTTGTAAGAGATGACATCACTGGTGATGTCAGGTGAGTATGCTTGTCGACTATCACTTGCCACACTGTTTTGATGGGTCACCTCGAATAGCACTTAGGATCCAGGATAGGTGTCCTCATCCAGGACTGTGGCCAAACCAAAGCCTGTCTTGCCTGGAAAAAGAATGAAAACTGCATGTCTACCTCTGCCAGGGCTTCCACTGAGGCTGTGGCCTGAACTGGGAGTCCAGCCAACCAACTGAGGCATGAGTTGAGCTTCAGGCCTCAGCAACACAGGGCTTTGGCTTTCCCTCTCCCTTAGGCGGGAAGATCTCTTTGGGTTCCCATTCTCTTCTCTATGCAGTGTAGATCTCTAAAATAGTCTGCATTTGGCCTGGCAAGGCTGGGCTTTGGACTGTTCTTGGATGCTTAGGGAAGGGCAACAGCTCATGTCTCCAGTTTCTCTGGCTCCTGTGTGCCCATGTGGGCCTTATGGGCAAAAGAGAAGAATGACAGGAGTTTAGTTAGCATCGTTGCTAACTAGCACCAGTCACTATAGGTACCTGCTGTGACTGTCAGGCCCAGGCTATGTGCTATCCAGACCTAAGCTGGTCTGTTTTCAGAGGAGGAAACTGAAGCTCAGATTGAAAGATGAATCCATGTCAGAAACAGAAATTATATGTCAGTCTTAGACATGGGTCAAGAGGCTGTCCTTAGGAACCGAGGTCTCACAGGAACCCTGTGGTGGGACTCAGATTTGCGGCCTGGCTTGTGCTACTGTACCATGGACTCAGCTGCCCGGAAGGCCTCCTAGGTACCTGGCTCTTTCAGCTGGTTCCCTGGCCCACAGGAGCGTGTCCTGCATGAGGAGCACCTTCGGCAAGTGGAGGCCCAGCTGGACTACCTGGCCCCGTTCCTGGCACAGCTCCCTCCAGGCGAGAAGCTAACACGCTGGCAGGCTGTGCGCCTCAAGGACGAGTGTCTCAGCGACTTCAAGCAGCGCCTCATCGACAAGGCTAACCTCATCCAGGCGCGCTTCGAGAAGGTGTGGCTAGGGCCCAAGGCAGGGAGGTCTCAACGTTCTCAGCCAGAAAATGGCTCCTAAAGTCTTTGCTTAGTGCCTAACAGATTTGTGAGGCAAATGAGTATATAAGTATGTCTGTTCCAAATACCTGATTTCTTTACTTCACTTCAGTATTAGATGAATGAGTTGGTGTACGGATGGTAGGTGAATATGTGTGGATAGGCAGCTAGATGGGTACATGGATAAAGTGGTTGGGTGGGTGCAGTTGGATATGTGGGTAGATGTGGTGAGGGTTAGAAGTGGGAGAGGGATGATTGGATGATGGATGGTTGGATAAATGATGAAGAGCAGGTAGATAGATTGATGAATGAGTGGGTAGCAAATGAGTATATAGATACGATTTTGCAGAGGACAGATAAAGAAAAGGATAGTTGGGTTTGTGGATACATGGACTGATGGGTGGTGCATTATAACAGCTCCTTGTCCTTGGCTATTTCTGTGAGCTAGGTGAGGTGCGTACTATTCAGTCTCCACGCAGTGTCTCAGTCTTCAGAGTGCACAGAGCAGACTTGGGTGGATTGGACATAATTCTTATTTGTGGAGATGAGTATTGGGAGCTGTGAGCATGTCAGCAACTTGTCTAGATCACATAGCTAGATGCTTTGGGTGTTTTGTCTGCACGTGTATGTGCACCATGTGCACACCTAGTACCCTCAGAAGCCAGAAGAGGGAGTCAGTGCCCCGAGACTAGAGTTTCAGATGATTGCGAACCTCCATGTGAGTTCTGGGGGGGAATCAAACTCCGGTCTCTGGAGTGCAGCCAGGGCCCTTGTTTTCTTTTTCTGAGACAGTGTCTCACTGCAGCCCCAGCTAGAACTGGCCAAGAACTGTTGATCAGACAGGCCTTAAACTCACAGGAATCCATCTGTCTCTGCCTAATGAGTGCTGGGATTAAGATATGCACCAACATACCCAGCTGCTTTGATTCTGTATAAGAGGTGCTAGGGTGGAAGCCAGGGCCATACACTAAGCCACATCCCTGGCCCTGCTCTGATTTGATGCACATGCTGTGCTTGGAATCATGACTTCAATAGTTCCTATCCAAGTTATTTTGTGACCCTCTAACTCTGCCCCTCTCCTTGAGGTGGGGATGAGGGCGGTTAACCCTCTTGGGGCTGCCTATGAACCTACACACTGGCTGAGGATCCGTTCACATCTTCCTCCTGTTTATTTCCCTATGCCCCCAGGAGACTCAGGAACTGCAGAAGAAGCAGCAATGGTACCAGGAGAACCAGGTAACCCTGACGCCCGAGGACGAAGACCTGTATCTGAGCTACTGTTCTCAGGCCATGTTCCGCATCCGCATCTTGGAACAGCGGCTCAATCGGTAAGAGGCAGAGTCAGGAAGACTCCTGGGAGCACTCTGGTAGCTTGGATGTGCCTCATCTTCTCCTTCCTCCCTCTGCTCAGGCACAAGGAGTTGGCCCCGCTGAAGTACCTAGCGCTGGAGGAAAAGCTGTACAAGGACCCACGCTTGGTGGACTTTGTGAAAGTCTTTGTTTGATGCTCCTCATGGGACCCCAGCAGAGGCCGCCAGAGGATAGAGCCCCTCCCTTCTCCTCAGCCACTGTGATGCAGCCTCACTGCCACACTACCTCCCTGTCCCCCATGGTCAACCTTAAATAAACACACTTTTTACCATTTATACTTCAGCACTCATGAGCTCCAGTGGCCTCCACCCCGTCTTCCTCCATCATCTTCTCTGCCAGATGGTTCTCTCCAGATGGTTCCACAGCAATGGGCATCTAGTTGGAGCTCAATGTAATGATGATGGGCCAGCTCATATAATGGGAATGGCCTGGCCAAAGAGCATACCCTGGGATCTGTGATGGCTTGATGTTAGACAACAAGGGGCTGGATCCAACTTCCTCTTCCTTTACCACCTGTGAAATGGGGCTGGCATTGTTGGTTGGTTGGTTAGAGAAGTGTATGTCTGTAATCCCAGCTGGAGGTGGAGACGGAAAGATCTAGACTCAAGATCTGCCTTGAATATATAGGGAATTTGAGGACAGCCTGAGCTACATAAGACTCTAACTTTAAAAAAAAAAAAAAAAGCAGAGAAAACCTGGCCTATAATCTCCAAGGCATCACACAGCCATTGCAAATGATTTTACAGCAGCTGTGGTTGCCTGCACAAACCTGGGCCCATGAGTCAGCAATCATGGATTAGGGAGGGGCACATGGGGGCTCTGTCCCTCCTGTTGAACTGCTGAATTCTGGTGGAGGGGTAGTCATTGTCTTCACTCAAAGGAGAACCCACCAGGCTTCAATGCATAGTTCCAAACCCAGTTCAAGCCAGAGCTCAAGCTACATGTGGTAGCACACACCTTTAATCCCAGCTCCTGATCTCTGCTACTTCAAGGCCAGCCTGGTGTACCGTGTGTGTGTGTGTGTGTGTGTGTGTGTGTGTGTGTGTGTGTGTGTGTGTGTGTGTGTGTGTGTGTGTGTGTGTGTGTATAAAAGTCCTACACTACCACTATGCATTCTGCTACGTCACTCTTGGCCTTGTTCCTTGAGTCAGGATCTCTCTCAGAACCTGGAGTTAGAGTGACAGCCAGGAAACTCTAGCAACCCTCTCTAGTGCCCTGGGGTACACATGCAGCCATGCCCAAACTTTTACATGGGTGCTGGGGATTTAAACCCAGGTCCTCATTCTTGGCACTGCAATTGCTCTTAAGTCTGAGCCATTTCTCATTTCTAGTAAGTTTTTATCTTCAGTGCTGTGGATTGAACCTACTGCCTCCTCCATACTAGTGAAAGCTCTCTGCCTCTGAGCTACATTCTCAGTCTAGTTCCAACTTAGAAGTTATTATGTGTACTGGGGATGATTAAGGTCATGTTAATAAAGTCTGCATGTTAAAGAATTAGGTTTATTTTAGGGGCATGACCAAGGACCCTTAAACAACTTCAGACTCAGTTTTGTCAATACTGAAATGTCTTGGGATCAGTAATGTTCAAACACTTGTACACAGACAAAGCAGATAAGGCAGAATGTGTCAAAATCAAGAATTTGACTTTTTTTTTTTAATTAAAAAAAATTGAGAAGAACAGTATGATACAAAGTTTTGATTGAATACTATTCTCCGAATCCAGGTCTCTTAGTAATCCTCAAATTGTACTCAGGGTTCACTTCCCAAAACACAGAAGACTGGTGGATGTCTTTTGTCTCTGCAGAAGTTTTGCACTTAGCAGAGACCTCGAACGCCTTGACTTTAAAGGTTCAAATCCTGGGGCCATCTTCCAGAAGTTTGCTCTTTTCACCACAGCATCTGTTTCCTCATCTATAAACGGGGAGTTCCTACCGCTTAGAGCTGTGTGAAGAGAAAGCCAGATGCTGCGGCCCGGATGCGAGGCGAGTGAGGGGCCCCAGCTCACGGTGGGTTATATATAGTACCCACCCCCATCTCAACCTGCGTGACGTGTCACACATCATCCACCTTTCTCCAGATCCCACAGAATCACTAGTTCTGTGGGATCTGGAGAACTCAACCCGGCACGTGCACCAAGCAAAGTCCAAATCAGACCATGCGGGCAAGACTCACAGGCTGAGGGCGGGGTCCAGGCGGCCCTGTTCCAAGATGGAAGATCTGCGACTTCACACGCTCCAGAAGTTCCCTTCCCATTGGTTGTCTTGGAATTGGTTGTCCAATAATACTGACGTTGATTGGCGGAGCTAGGAGCATTGCTGATGTGATTGGTGCAGCCGCCATCGTGTGCGCCTCGCGGATTTTTCAAACATATTCAGGTTCCAGGAAGTGAAGGAAAAGGGCGGAAGAAGCTAACCCGAGTGGGGGCGGGACTAAGAATTTGGAGGCCGCATTGGGTCTTTCAAGACCTAAGGGCGGTCCGCAAACGCTTCTTTCTCGTGATTAGTTCGAGTCGCGAAAAAGAGGCAGGTAGTTACGCAAATCGGCAGAAGCGCTTGCTTCTATTGGTCAATGCAGAGGCCGGCGGAGCGTCCGTGGCGACTGATTGGTGTAAGAAGTGAAGTGGGTGGGACTCTAGACCGGGAGGTTTTGTTGTGAGGGTCGGTTGTCAAGCAGCGACCAATCAGGACAGAGGATGGAGGCAAGTGGGGGTCGCTCCTGGAGGGAAGCCTTGGCCTCCAGAGCTCCAGCTGCAGGTAGAGTGACTCTCGGGGTCCTGGAGGCAGCGGGGAGATGGCCGTGGTCTTTGCTGAGCCTGGAGGGGACAATCGCGTCGCCGGCAGAGGGCTCTGGGCCAGGGAAGGCTGGAGCCGGTGCCCCTCCAGACCGAGGGGCAGAGGGGCAGGCCAGGCTGGGAGACCAGTAGCAGATTGTGGATGAGCGAGCTGGACGGGTGTGGAGGCTGGGGAGGAAAGCTAGTGGGCCGGAAGCCGAGCTGAGGGTGTGCGGAGGTCCGTATTGAGTTGGGGCTCCAGAAACAGCGGTGCGAATGAATGGGAGACGCCGATAGCAGCATGGAAACGGGGGGAAGAGGGGCTGGCGAGGCGTGGCCAATTTAAGGAGCTCCAGGTATGCGGGAATGGGGACCCAGGTGACCGGGGAACGAGAATGTCATGAGAGTCGGGGAGCCGTGGCTGTGCAAGGCTCCATCCATGCCCTGGCCTTTTAGAATTGAGGAGTCATTCCTACTCACGCTTGCACTGGAGACCCAATTCCCGGCTGTGTCCTTGAGAATAACGAGAGGTGGGCGTGGTTCTTTTTACCGGGAACTGGGGAAGGAGGGGGCTAGAGGACTGGACCCCCAAAATCCTTTCGAAAATCACTCCTCCACAGAAGGCCTTCATCCCCAATCTCTCTCTCTCTCTCTCTCTCTCTCTCTCTCTCTCTCTCTCTCTCCCTCCCTCCCTCCCTCCCTCCCTCCCTCTCTCTCTCTCTCTCTCTCTCTCTCTCTCTCTCCTCCCTAAACAGACTCCAGTGCCCTATCCCATACATGAGGTGCAAATCTGTGTCAACTGCAGCCTCGTGGACCCATCTTCCCTACGGCAGTTGCTGGCTCCTAAGACAGCCAGCATCCTGGGGCACTGCTTTAGGCTTCTGAGAAGCAAGTCATTCTTTTCTCTCTAACTAACGAAGGTCCACCTGCCTCTGCATATGCTCCCGAGTGCTGGGGTTAAGGGCTGGCACCACCAAGCCCAGCTACTTAGGGAAAGTCTTACATCTTTGGGCTCTAAGTCACAGAGGTACTCCTGGTCAGGTTTTCAGGGCCAGTGTGTGCTGCAGCTCCAGGCCCTGGGGGCTCTGTATCAAGTGGCCTTGGTGACCCCGGGAGCTGCAGCTTGCTAACACTTCATCATCTCTGCTTGATTTCTAGCCCAGTGTTGAACTGAGATGCTGCAAGCCTGACAGTCCATGATCTGGGATCCTGACCTATGTATACAGGCTGCTGCTTGGTATCGAATGATCTAAACCACCAGGCAGTCCTGGGCCAAGAGAGGAGGACTCTCTGCCTGGATGTGTGGACACTCCCTGCCAACTTGATTGTCGGATCTGGGGGGGATCCACCCCCACCCCACAGGGAAAACACAATCCGTTTTGTGGGTGGGGTCTCAGGTGCTACCCCCTGAAGCATGGCCACCCCTGTGGTCACCAAGACTGCCTGGAAGTTGCGTAAGTACTTTTCATGTTTCTTTATCACACCCTTGTTCATGAGCTTCTCATTGCTGGACAGTCTGAACCTCAGTTTTGTCTCCTGTCCTTGGCACAGTCCTTGTTGTAAGGTAAACGACAGATTTAAATGACGTTGAGCAGGTGACTTCATCCTTCTGATTGCCTGATCTGTACAGCAAAATAGTTGCTCCTATGCTCTGTATTTGCGCTGAGATTCCGGAGAGATCATGGACTTAGTAAAAGCACTTTGTAAAGGATTCCCAGTCAGGCTGATGTGCAGATTGTTTTAAGAAAGGCTGGAAGGTATTTAAGATTTTCAGATATGTTCCAAGTCAGCTTTCCTCCATCACGTGAAAGTCTCGGGATGGGGTGGAGGGAGGTGCACAGAGATGTTGGCAGGGCTCTGAGTGTAATCGGACAAAAGTCGTTTCGAGTTTTTTAGTCTGAACTCATTTATACTGTTTTCCTTTTTGAGATAGGGTGTCCCTCCAGCCTTGGCTGGCCTTGGACAAGTGCCTCTGTCTCCTGTGTGCTGGGAATAAAGGCTTGTGCCACCACGCCTGGCTCTTTCACATTCCCCCAAATTATTGAGGACCCTAAAGGGCTTTTGCCTATAGTTATACCTATCCACATGTACTGTATTAGAAAACAGTCTGAAACATATATGACAGTAGTATGGTGGATCCCTAAATTGTGTTTGGAGGACCTGCATCTCAGCTCTGTGGGTTTCTCCCCAGCTGCAACTGGTTGTCCCAGGTTTGGTGTGCTGTCCCTTGTGCTACTTTGCTGGAAATTTCCCCTACAGCTGTTTTCAGGGGGGGATAAGGAGACTTTGGGCAGAGTTGTTTTCTGGTTTTCAGTTTCCTTATTTGTAAAGTGAGAGATTGGGACCATTGTTAAGTTGTTCTCTAAAGTTCTAGGGTTCTGGGAGAACCCTCTGAATGGCGCTCAAGACAGGTATACTTTGGGTAGAGTCACTTTGCATTTATTGGCATTATGTATCCAGCTCTTTAATGACTTACCCAACCTCAAGGTAGAACAGGATGCTAGGGAGCCAAAATATCCAAGGAGCTCAGCTTGGGAGGGCAATAGGCAAGAACCAGAATTACATGCGTCTGTTTCCAGTAGTGCGCTAATTCTGCACTGGTGTGTGTGCTTTGAATCAGTTAACTAGCTGATGGGGGTAGAGGGTGTGTGAGCATCAAGTGCAAAGGCCCCGAGACAGGAAGCTTTGTAGATTGGAAAGACTTACAGGAGATCAGCAGGGACACAATGATGCCAGATAACCCTAGTGAGTTCTGCAGAGCACATGTCTCAAGCCCCTTGTCACCAAAGACCCCAAGCCTCAAAATATTTAAGCATCGGGCCGTAATGTGATCAGGTGTGTTGAGAAGCTAACAATTTCTTGTGCACATAGGTTTATGAGTCTGTAGCCTGAGACCACACAGGCTGGGGCTTCAGGGCGTGGTGAGGATAAGAAGCTCTTTACCAGTGCGGAGTTGCTGAACCCCTGTCCTTTGTCTCTTCCTCCTAAGCCCTTAGCACCTCTGGGCAGACCAAGTGGCCCCCAGCTTTTGCTGAGATTTTTCTGGGGCTTGGGGAGGTCCTGATGGCTTACACTGGAGGGCGAGCAGCAGCTGTCACCTGGCCTGCCTGGGAAATACTGAGGAGTTTGATGTTTGCATGAAAATCTGGTACCCGTGTGTGAGCCATTGATGCTGGGTGTTCTCCAAGCCAAGCTAGAGACAGAGCCTGCAGTGAGGACTGGGCATCCCTTTTGCTGGTGCCTAGGCTGTCTTCCTGTCTGCACCAGTTCCCATCAGCCCCTGCTTACAGGGGACTCATCATACACCCACCCCTGCCTATGACTCTTCCAGTTCCAGGCTGGAACTGCCTAGCTGGGATCCATCTGATCTCCCTCGAGCCTTAAGGCAGGAAGCTCTGCTTGAACAGCCTCCCAGGGCCAGGCCTAGAGCAGATACCTGCAAGTCCTTCTGTTACACATTCATGGCCGGCCCTGGAGGTGGTCCTGAGGCTTGCTGAGGTGGGACTCATCCTCACCTTTCTCGCTTTGTCTGGGAAGGATGAGGACCACAGCAGATGCCAAGGAGGGTCTCTGATGAATTCAGGGTGTGGCTGCAGAGACAGAGCTTAGGCTTCCAGAACAGAGTGCTCAGGAACAGCTGCATTGCCCCACTGTTGGTTAGACAGATCTATTAGGGTTCATGGCTCAAGCTTGTGGGCAGCTGTCCCCATGTGTGCAGACGACAGGACTGTGGACCCAGCTCCCCTGGGTCCAGATGGCAGGTCTTCCAGTACCGAGGTTGGAAGTGTCTGGACTTAGAAGGAACTCCTACCCTGGTTTGGTCAGTCTCTGCTTATGCTAGCTGTGCCCTGCCAGGCCCTGAAGGGTGGTCTCATTTCAGAAGTTGCATCTTGGTTGGGATCCTGGGTGCATTTGGAAGCCCAGACTGTCTGGGTTTATGATCCTTATGATCTTTACGGTCTGCAGCTCACACAAGAGCTACCCCAGGCTGGGTAGAGTAGGACCTAGGGTGGGGGAAGGGCCCTTTACTAACAACCAATACATCGTTCTCTCTGTCGCCCAAGCCAGTCTCTAGCTGCTTTAGGGCATCCACATATTGGGGTTTCTCCTGGTCTGTGTGAGAGAGCTGCCCTCTCCTTGTTCCCAGGGGAAGTTGGGGGCCAGGGACCAGCTTGCAGCCCAGTCTGCCTCTTGATTCTCTGCTGGTTTGTTCTTTGTGGAGCACTGATCAGGCCTATAGTCCCTCCCTGTGTCCCCCTTCAGACCTTCCCGCACGGTCCAGGCCAGGCTCTGGTGGACTTTCATCTCCCATTCTTAGGATCAGCTTTTCCCTACCCAGATCCTGTTATATCTGCTGCTTCCTGCCATCATCCTTACAGAACTCACTCTTGCCTACCTGGAACCCTAATGGCCGCTCTGTCTTGGCGCCCAGGCTTCAGTCTGCCTCTTGGCCCATTCTCAGTGAGCTGGCCGTGGTGTCACCATCCTCTCTAGTCCCTCTCAGAGAGGAAAAGTGACTTGTCCAAGGCCACGCAGCTGTCGGAGCTCAGATCAGCACTTGATCCAGAGTTCTAAATTAGGATCGAGGGACAGCTGTCTAGACAGAACTTGAATTCTTCTGAAGGTGTGTCCCAAGTGGGTTTTGTCTATATGGGTGGTACCTGAGCAGTTGAAAGACTCTTAGATGACGCATGGGTCCATTGAAACAAACAAACATTTTAATGTTTTCTGTTTTTGTTTATCATAGAAAAAGTGTTATCTCTGGATCTTAGTGCTTAAGACAAAGGAGATAAAAATAGGAAGCCACTTTTTAAAAGTAAACTTCATCTTCTCATGGGTTCTGCAGTGATTAGCTCCAGGACCCGACCCCTCCACACAGAGCCATGTGTACACGTACTCGGTATTTTATATGGTGATGTGGTGTTTGCGTAGAAATCTGCACTTCCTCTGAGCACCTGGACACATCTCTGTTACTTGTGATACTTAATACAGTGTAATGTTGTTTAAATATTTCTTGCATTATATTGTTTGTGGACTAGCAACAAGGAAAAGTCTACTCATACTGATTGGCCCAGGTCCTTGTTTTGTTTGTGAGAGGGTCTTGTATGTAGTCCAAGCTGGCCTAGAACTCATGATCCTTTGGCCTCAGCCTCCCAAGTGCTGAGTATACAGGTGTGTACCACGTGCCTAGCATTACAGATGCACCTATTCTAAGTGTTCCCCCCAGTAGCTGGTTGAGTGTGTGTGTGGAGGGTGTACTGTGTAGTCTGTTACCAGCTGAGGAGAAAGTAGACCTGGAGCAGTGCAGGGAGACGAGGTGGAGACAGTGAGCTCAGCCTCTGGCCCGCCCACACTTTGCCTGAAGCTGGTCCTGAAGAAGGCTGGTAGGAGTTCTCTGAATGTCGTGTTCAGAGTTTGTGACTAAGGAAAGTCACCTCCTCCATATGGTCCATCAAAATCCTCTAACCACATTCTTCACCTTTTCTCCTATGTAGAAGAGATCGTCGCCCACGCCAGCAATGTGTCCTCGTTGGTGCTGGGCAAGGCCTCAGGGCGGCTCTTGGCCACTGGTGGGGATGACTGTCGTGTCAACCTATGGTCCATCAACAAGCCTAATTGCATCATGGTGAGTGATGAACTGTGGCCCCTGTTGAGGGGGGCTCCCTTTGTAGGCACTGGTGATACCAGGTCACTAGAGTGGCCTGTCACAGCATTGGTGCTATTCCAGTTATCTGCTCAGTAAGGTCCAGGATAGCCCGGGACAGCTGGGTTGGTGGCCAGCCCTCAGAAAGAGGGGGTAACACAGGTGTGGGACAGAACTCCAAAATACTCATGGTCTGGGTATATCTTAGTCTAAGGAAAGCCTCAGAGGGCACACAAACACACACATATACACACACACCCCTCTGAATACTGTCTTACTCTTGAGAGACCTGGTTCTTTAGATTTTCCGATGTCAACAAATACTGTTTTACAGCATGCTTTTAAATGGCTTCTTGGTGTCTGTCCCGGGGATGAGCTGTAGTTAAGTTAGCCATACCCTATCGTCAGCAGGGCTGCTGGCTCCAGCTTTTAGGTTCTGCTAAACCACAGTAAGCCAAACATTCTCATTTGCTCAAACTTCTGAGCAGATCTCTGATCACTGCGTCTAGGCTCAGAGTATGCAGTTCTGAGAAATTGTCACAACAGGGTTCCAGAAACCATTTTCCATCCTCACCCACAGCATGGGGGTGTGGCTGTGCCCTACGTCCAAAAGATGGGGGAAGACGATAACTGTTAGTGAAACTTGGATATTTCAGTGATTCCATGAGACTGGGGGAAACTGAGACCCACTCATAGATCATAGTCAGTACATCAGGGTTCAGTAAGAGCATTTCTTTGTTTTTATGTTTTTCTTAAGATGTATTTATCTTTATTTTTGTGTGTATGGGTGTTTTGTGTGTATGGGTATTTTGTGTGTATGGGTGTTTTGTGTGTGTGCAATATCTGTTGAAGCTGGAAGGTGGCATTGGAACTGGAGTTATAGATGGTTGGTAGCTGCCATCCATGTGCAGCTGGACCAGTTGTGCCCTAGGACCTCTGGATGAGCAGCCATTGCTCTTAACCTCTGAGCCATCTCTCCAACCCCTGTTTTGTTTTATTTATAAGACGCAAATATTTTCATTCCCCATAAAATGTCAAATTAATATCCCTAAGTTGAAAAATAATCAGCATAGGCTAGAAATGTAGCCTATGATGTAGATGTAGATAGCCTAGAGATGTAGAGAGCTTGCCTATGTATTAATAAAACTAATTCATCCAAAGAAAAGAGGGTGAATGCTGAAGTGTTTCGCTGTGTGGTGACTTCTCTGTTCTCTATGGAGATGACTAGGCCTCTAGATTGATTCCTTCTATGTCCTAGAATTTTTCAGTCCATGGACAAGCAAATGCATGTTTCCCTCTATTGGGTACACAGCCTAGCCTCGTGGAACTCGGTCTGCCTCATGTGTGAGAGGTTACTGTGATGGATGTTTACATGGCCTCCGGTCTCTTGCCATGAATAACCTTGGGTTTGTGCTTGTAGAGAATAAGTTCCCTGAAGAATTGTGTTATTGTTTTTCTGAGATAGGGTCTTACTGTGTAGCCCAGGCTGGCCTTGAGCTTAGAGATTCTCCTGCCTCAAGAGACCAGAGACAATCCTTACTGTTGGGACTGCAGATGTGAGTCACCACACCCAGCTTTGGATTGTGGGTTTGAAGAGAACATGTGTTTCTTACGAGGGTTGTTTTTGCCCAGTTGTGATCCTGGAAGCCTAGACCCATTTAGACCCTTCCCATTGTCCAGAAGGAGTCAGACAAGCTGCTATAACTACAAGACTTCAGACACTGGTCCTGAGGAACACCCCATTTCCCACATGTTCCCATCAGGAATGTTGCCTTAATAAACACTGGTGAAATGGCCACTGTGCTTTGAGGGGCCAGTACTAAGCAAAGAGTGGGAGACATCATGGACTTGGGTTCTGATCTTCTCTCCCAAAGGCTGAAGATGACAACACCTTACCTGACCCAGCTCTCCCTGCTCTGGGTGCTCTGGATGTGCAAGAACTTACCTGTTCTCCAGCAGACCTTCCCACGCCCCTGGGAGCATGGGACAGGCAGCCTCAGAGAGTCAAGCACCCAGGGCCAGGCAGTGGAAATGTGTTCCTAGCTTGTTGTGGCCTCTGTGATCAGATAGAGTAGACAGAGATGGGACTAGCCTGGATGGGATCATTTCAGATTCCGGGTAAAGGTTCAACGTCTCCTTTTCTTGATCCCCTGTTCCAGTGTCCCAGAGCCATTTCTATAGGTGATGCTCAGGCCAGGAGCCAGGAGCCTTATAGAAGGGAAAAGGATAAGGTCGAAGGATGCCTGGGGATTGTTTTAGTATTCAGGGTCTCAGTATGTATCAAGGCTGGCTGGGATCTCACTGTGTAGTTCAGGATGGTCTGAAACTCATCATCCTCCTGCCTCTACTCCTCAAATGCTGGGGTCACAGGTGTTTGAAGGGCTGCACACCCTGAGAACAGCTTACCACATATTACTTGTTGGGGATCCTAAATTTGGGACAGTAGCTGGGGAGTTACCCTTACAGTTCACTGGAGCTGCCACCCTCTCTCTGCAGAGCCTGACAGGTCACACGTCCCCTGTGGAGAGTGTCCGCCTCAACACCCCCGAGGAGCTCATCGTAGCCGGTTCCCAGTCAGGCTCCATCCGCGTCTGGGACCTGGAAGCTGCCAAAAGTAGGCCTCCCTGCTTACTGATCCTTCGTGTTGGGGGTTGGGGCATTGGACCGCCGCCTCCTGGAGGTCTGAGTGCTTTGTTCCCCAAGCACTGATCAGTGGGTGGCATGTCACCCATACCACTCCATCAATCCAGCAGCAGTGGGCACTGCCACCCCCAAGTGCTAATATGAGGAGGTGCTTAAGTAATAAGCAGTAAGGTGTGTATACATGTGCATATGTGTATTTGGAACCTGGAAGGACATAAATGTGAGGGGATACCCTGCAGGCATGTAAATAATAAGTAGATGGTCTTGTGGGAAGAGCCACTAAGATACTGAGGCATATCCTCAGGGTAGGCAGCTGGATCTTGTTTGCCTCCCTTCCCTCTGTCTTTGTTTAATTTTTACTCTGACAAGAGTAACATGTGCTTCGAAAAGTCCATTTCAGCATAAACCTTGATGCACGAGGAAGCCTCTGCCCGCCCACCGTCCCCCTGTCCCGAGAGCCTCTGCCTGCCCACTGTCCCCCTGTCCCGAGAGCCTCTGCCCGCCCTTCTCACTGTTGTGCGCCCACCACCCCTTTCTTAAACCTGTGGCATCGCGCTTTCTTTTTTTTCTTTAAAACAACAAAACAAAATAGGTTGGCTCCTCACAATGGTGTCTGCCTAAATTCCTGTTTTCAGGAAGCTGAGGCAAGAGAATCGCTGTGACATTGAAGGCCCGTCTGTCATATGGTGTGTTAGCCCACCTCAAACAAACCAACAAAAACCCCTCAAGTGTAAAAGGTGCCTCCTGCAGTGAGGAGCAGGACCTGGGCCATTGCCCCCCTTCTCATGCTGACCTTGCAGTGTCCCCATTTACACGGTCAGTGTCTGCTGTGAGGACCCCGCGTGCTTCTTCTTGTGACTTGGTTTCCCTGGGGTGAAGTTGCCCCTTTTCTCATGTGCATTTCACAGTCCCTGTCAAAGTCACCATTGGTCATGGTTCCATCATCACAATGCACTGCCAGGGAAGTCAGCTTTGGACCGCTCCTGGAGCCAGCTCTCCCTGGGGTTGCAGGCTAGCCATCACTCCTGGCCTCCTCATCTCTGTCTTTGCTATCCTGACACCTACAATGTCCTCTTCTGTGCCTTCCTCCTCTTTAGGTGGGGCACTTTCGTCCATGATCTGCTGTGAAAGGGTGAGGAGAGCTGAGGCTGTGTCACACACCTGGGGGCCAAGCTCTCAAGACACAGAGGCAGGAAGATTGCATGTTCAAGCCCATCCTGTCTCAAAGTGCAGAAGCAAGGGACATAGCTTAATAGCAGAGGCCTTGCTTGGCATGTGTGAGGCCCCCCCCCCCCCCCAGATTTGATCCTTAGCACTAAGGCCAAATGGCAGGCATAATATTAGGAATCCTCCGTGGCCGAAAATGACTTTATTTTATCTCTGTTCTTTGGAGTTCAGGTTTAGAATTCTCTTGAAAATAATTTACTAATGGGATTTTGCAGATGTCACCACGGTGCTTTTAGGTTCCTGAATTCGGTGCTGTTTTTCTGGTGGCCCTTTACGTGGGATCTGCCTCTGCCTTCCCTCAGTTTGTAGGATGCGCTCCAGCCTCACGGCTACAAGTCCTTCTGTGGCTTTGTTCTCACATCTGAGCTTGGACCTCACAGGCTCCTCTTGGTCTAGAAACTCACCCTAGGGTGTGGCCACAGAGTCCTGCCTTCTCTGTGGATGCCACCAGCCCCGGTAGCCTCACAGAATGTGGAGCACGGCCCCGCTCTGTGGTATTGACAGCTCTGTCAGCGTGTTTTCTCCTCCATGTTCAGGCCAGCCTCGGGACATCTCAGTAGAATTGGTTTGCTTGTCTCCGGCGCCACCTGCTACTGCTCAGAGGCTCTAGCCTTCCTTGTCCGGTGAGAGCTCACTGAACTTGGCTGAGCCTAAAAGGCCTTTCTGGTACACGCTCTGCTGCAGAACTGAAGCCACGGCATGAGTGCCTGCCAGTGAGCTTCACTTCATTCGGGAACATTGGTGGTTTTGTGTTGTGGCCCTTAGGAAAGATGGTATCCTTCAGTCCTCAGGGGTGACTGTACATGTGTATGGTGTCAAACAAAGATCCCCAGGATGCCTTTATGACAAACAGAGCTGTGCACTGTGTCTCAGCAGAGAGTCTTTGGCCAGACCATACCAGGCCTCAGAGCATGCTGTGCTTATCACTGGATGTAAGAGGCAGAGAGGACCATGCCAGGGTGGCAGGCTGTGATGGAGAAGGCAGTTAGTCCCCAGGAAACCTCTGCCTCAAACTGAATCCCAGTGAAGATCACCACTCTTCATGATTCACTGAAGAGCAAAGACCCAAAGGAAGAGCTACAAAGACACAGTCCACCTGGACTTCGCCAGCCACTCTGCTCCACCTGGGAGATGAGAGGGATTCCTTCAGACAGCCAAGTGTCAGTGGATGATAATGCGTGTTTGGCAGGGATCCCCATTTTGACAAATGGGCAGACAGACCATCAAAGGCACAGGGCTTAGTGAACCCCCCGAGGCTGGTGCCAGGACCCTTCCCCAGAGATCTCTGCTGTCCATCTGCTACTGTAGTTGGTGGTTCTCAGGAGGGAGAGCTAAGGTGTCGGGGCTACTGCTACCTCAGATGAGTACCCAGAGAAACTTCAAGGACACAGGGGCTTCTGAGAGAGCCACAGTTAACACTGGAGGATCTCTGCAGAGGCTGAACAACCACTCCATTGGGAGACCTTGGAGTCTCCACATGTGCAGGCAGGCCCAAGTCTTCTCCACTCTGAAGTCCCCAGAACTTGTGACCAAGGCTAGACATTCATTCCCTGGGCGAGACAAACAAGGGCAGAAGTCACGGCAGAAGAATGTGGTCCTGCCAGCTTCCCACAGTGCCGCCAGGAGGGAAGGGCGCAGGCCTGCTGGATCCCACAGGAAGGCCTCATACCTCAAGAAGCTGGCGTGTGATGGGGAGGCCCCACCACAGCCTCTTGTGTCTGAGTTTCCCTTGCTGTGGCAACAAGGCACAAGGCGGTGAGGGCAGCATTTTACCCAGGCTTTCTGAACTTCTAGCAATACAAGACAGCTAAGGAGCGGGGAGAGCCAAGGGCTCAGTGTGGGTGTAGTGGAGTTGGACATCTGCACCAAGGATGAGTCAGGGGCCTTGGCAAAGTCCTCAGACATGGGAAGGAGGCGGCATCGGCATCGGCATTGGCATCCCAGCTGTAGTGCCCGTCAGGAACCAAGCACAGAGATGAACTGCACAGTGGGCCTGGGCCTCGGACAGGTACTGGTTTGGACAACTCTGGCTCCAGTTTCCTCGTGAGGCTTAGATGGCGCTTCAGAGGCAGTTCCTGATCTAAGTGTGCTCCATCCATGCAGTTAAACCTCAAGCAGAACACCTCACCGTCTACCCACCTCCTGGCATTGTACTGTACAGAGTCAGCTTGCTGAACAGCAGACATGCTCAGCAGATGTGCAGTAACAGGAGGCACCTAGCTAGCCATGGGTCTGAGCAGAGCACCCTGCTGAGACCGGGCATGCTGTGGGCTCTGAAGAGGAAGAGTGAAGGTCCACAGCACAGACTGGACGCAGAGAAGGCAGGCCTCCGGGAGGGAACTAGAGTGGGGTGATCAAAACCTGCACAGTCCCACTCTTAAGAACTTGGTGTTCATTTTCTCAGTTCTCATTGCAAACCAACCCAAAGGTCAGAGGGGATAAGGCATGGCCTAGAGTCACACAGAGCCAGAACTGATGCTCGTTTGGGCAGGCTGCCAAGCCCATTGCCCAGTGTGGAAGGGCAGGTTCTGCCGTAGTTACTCAGTTCAGCTGTGCTTGGACCTTTACATTAATGTCCCTAGCATGGGAGCTCAGTACGTGTTAAACCTTGGTACAGCCTAAGGATAGCTGGACTCTATACCTTTTGGCCTACCATTCATGGCTAGCAAGCTTTATTTGGGCAATAGAAATAAACCTTCCAAAAAGCTATTTGTAATACTCTGAGATACAAGTTTGCCACCTGGCCTGCCTGTCACCAAGGCAGCAATAGATGGTTAATCTGCCCCGATGCATCGTCCGTGTCCTCCATCTGTACTTGCTCTAGGGCCATCCTCCAGGTCACTTGCACAGGTGCCATCCCACTGGGCATTGTGAGTCCAGCCATCTCCTCTTCTTGCCCATGGCCGCTGTCTCCTTGAAGTCTACCTGGATTCTTTAGCCAAGCAGATCCCCCTATTGTAGCCTGTCTGCTCAGGCCTTGGTACTGTCCTGCAGGTTGTTTGCCCTGTGACCACATGGCCTGGACCAACCACTGTTGTGCTACTGCTGCCCAGGGTCCTGGGCACACACAGGCTATGGGTAATGCCATGCATTTTCTGAGGATTTAAGTAGCAGCAGAAATGACTATAGAACTGTTAGGGTGGCAGAGCACTGGCTGATCTCCCTTGTTTTCATATTGGTATTCCAGTTCCTGTGTCAAAGGGCACACACAGATGGCCTTGGCAGGATGCTGCTGGCAGCTAACATTTACATGGTACATCTGCTTTATTTTGCTTTGCTAGTTCTCCGCACACTCATGGGGCACAAAGCCAACATCTGCAGTCTGGATTTCCACCCCTATGGTGAATTTGTGGCTTCAGGTTCCCAGGACACAAATATCAAGGTAAGGTACCACTTTGCCTATGTGAAATGTAAGGGAATCCTTCCTCCATGGCAGCATCCTTGGGACAGAGGACCCATGGACTCTGGCCAGACACTTCAACTTGAGATCCCTAGCTTGGGCTCTTTCTCTTTGGGGTGGTCATGACCTAGAGGTATCCAGAGTCAGTCCTCTCAGCTCAGAGCTACAGTGTACCCTTGGCCTAGCCTCCAGGGCCATCAGAACCTCTTGTGATCAACTCTCCCTACCACCGCCACCTCACCCCGCCCTCTGCTTCTCTCCCTTACAGCTCTGGGACATCAGGAGGAAAGGCTGTGTCTTCAGATATAGGGTAAGCATGGCCTGTGTCGGTTACCTGTGACCTGGTATGACAACAAGGTCCACAACCCATCACAGCATGGGTCCACACCATAGTGGGGCTGGGGGGCTGCAGCCCATTGCAGGTTAAGCCTCAGAACAGACCTGGAGTAGAAATAGAGTGCCTTGGGTGGTTATCTGGACCCTTGGCTTCCCACCAATCCCCAGAGCCACATCTGTTACATTGTTCCATGCTTTGCTTTTGTATTCAGGTAGCTGGCCTCCTTAGGTGCAGGGTGTGGCAGTACTATGACTAACAAAATCCTTCTTAAGGGCTTTTGGAAGAGCCATAAAACACTTTCTGGGGGGCTGAAGAGATGGCTCAGAGGTTAAGAGCGCTGGCTGCTCTTCCAGAGGTCTTGAGTTCAATTCCCAGCATCCACATGGTAGCTCACAACCATCTATAATGAGATCTGGTGCCCTCTTCTGGCCTTCAGGCATACAAGCAGACAAAACACTGTATACAATAATAAATCAATAAATCTTTAAAAACAAACAAACAAACAAAGGCCCTTACTCTTTAGCTCGTAACAGACTGTGCAGTTGTGATTTCTTGGAGGTCTGGGAGTTTGGCCACATAGAAGTATTTCTCATGTCTCCCAGTAGTGACCATCCATCCTTCCTGTGGCTGGTCCTTAGGAAGGCTGTGTTTCAGGGTAGGCATTGGGGATAAGGGGTACTGTGGGACCCAGGCCTCTCCAAAGAGCTTGGTTCTTTTCATCTTCTGCAGGGGCACAGCCAGGCTGTGCGCTGTCTTCGGTTCAGCCCTGATGGGAAGTGGCTGGCGTCAGCAGCCGATGACCACACAGTGAAGGTAACTCCTGACCTGGGTGTGCAGGCTGGGCCCAGAGGCATGCTGAACATACCCAGACTGTGTCTTCACCCCCTTTTAACTGGGCTTATGGGCCTCCAAACTTGTTGAGAATAGAGGGAGCTCAGGCCCGCAGCCAAGGGCCCAGCCTGGCCCTTACCTCTTCCCACCTTGCTCAGCTCTGGGATCTGACGGCTGGCAAGATGATGTCTGAGTTCCCTGGTCACACAGGGCCTGTGAACGTGGTAGAGTTCCACCCCAATGAGTATCTTCTAGCTTCCGGCAGCTCTGACAGGTGAGATGGAATAAGGCATGTTGCCTGACAGTTGTTCCCACCTTCTCTTACCTTGTCATATGCCTGAAAGCCTGTGTGGGATAAACTTAGGTCACGACTGGTTCCTGGTCCCATATTCCTTCCTAGCTGGTGTCCTGGTCTTACACTTTGCTGGCCTGTTAGAACCCAGTAGGGGCACAGTGCAGGGAAGGCCCCTGGCAGTTGGGGTTAGCTCTGGAGAAGGGCTGTCAGGCACAGCCCAGGTCATCTTCACTCTCTGCATGCACAGGGCCATCCCTGCCCCAGATATCACTCCTAGTGCCCCTGCAGGGAGGGGCCTGGAGAGGCCCTGGACAGCATGAGGGACTGGCTTCCTGGGGCCATCTTTACAGGACGATCCGCTTCTGGGATCTGGAGAAGTTCCAGGTGGTGAGCTGCATTGAAGGGGAGCCAGGGCCTGTCAGGTGTGTAGAGCACATGGGCTCCCCCTCTCTGGTGAGGGTGCCTTTCTCTGCCTCTGCATCTCCTCTGCCTTGGGCTCCCCAGCTGTGTTGATGTCGGGTACCTCGGGTACCAGCTGGGCATCCTAGACTGACGGCTAACTCTCGCCTGGCCTAGGAGCGTCCTCTTCAACCCCGACGGCTGCTGCTTGTACAGCGGCTGCCAGGACTCGCTGCGCGTCTATGGTTGGGAGCCTGAGCGCTGCTTTGATGTGGTCCTTGTCAACTGGGGCAAGGTGGCTGACCTGGCCATCTGCAATGACCAGCTGGTGAGGGTTAAGCTGCCCACCCCTCACCCTCCTCCTCCTCACATTTCCACCTCCCAGGCCTCCTGAGGTCTGGCCCCACGTTACAGCAGCTCTGTCATACCTGCAGATAGGTGTGGCCTTCTCCCAGAGTAATGTATCCTCTTACGTGGTGGACCTGACGAGAGTCACCAGGACAGGCACTGTGACTCAGGACCCTGTGCAGGCTAGTCAGCCCCTGACACAGCAGACCCCCAACCCTGCTGTCTCCCTCCGCCGCATCTATGAGCGGCCCAGCACAACCTGCAGCAAGCCTCAGAGGTGGGTGCTCATGGCTTGTGGAGTGTGTGCCTAGAGGGCTACTGAGCGGTCAAGCCTGGGCCTCACTGAGGATTCTGGCCTCCTCTGCTTGGCTCCGCACATGCAGGGTAAAGCACAATTCAGAGAGTGAGCGGCGCAGCCCCAGCAGTGAGGATGACAAGGACGAGCGTGAGTCCCGGGCCGAGATTCAGAATGCTGAGGACTACAATGAGATCTTCCAGCCCAAGAACAGCATCAGTGAGGCCACCCTCTCCCACCTCACAGCCCACCTGTATCCTAAACCTTACCTGGTCTCCACATTTTTATACCAGGCTGGTTTCTGAAAGCAGCCCTGTGTCTATCTTAAGACCTTGCCCACACACAGGGCCGGTTCCCAGAGAGCTTATGGGAACACATCAGCCCCCTTTGCCTTGGCAGGTCGGACACCGCCCCGGAGAAATGAGCCCTTCCCAGCGCCCCCAGAGGATGGTGAGTTGGGCAGACCTGGCCAGAGGACCAGGCCTTGTCTCTCTTGGCACAACTCCTAGCCTACCCAATTAGATCTTGTCCCTGTACCCACCTAAAAGGGCCCACTTTGTGCCTGGCCTCAGGGAAGGCCCTGGAGGCAGCTCAACATAGGTGGGCCTGCCCATGGGCTGTATGCTACCGAGGGCAGGGTCTACTGAGAATACAGGGGAAGCAAGGCTCTGGGAGGTCTGAGTGCTGGTGAGCAGAGGGTAGGAAGGGCTGGGGTAGGGAGAACCAGGGGATCATCAGGACCCAGAGACCCAAAATGGAGACCAGACCCATAGAGCCCTGGAGGAGTTTGAAGAAAGGGACCATCCAGTCTGCTTTGGGACGGCAAAGAGTCCATCCATAGCATCTCTGTCCTCTGGCTTTCTTTGGGGATCCAGTGCCACTTTATCTTAGACTGTTTCCTGCTCACCACCAGCCCCCCCCACACACACACATCTGCTGTCTTCACATACTCCACTCCTTGTAGCTACTAGGTCCCACCCATCTAGACACACCCAAGGATAGCCCCTGCCTCAGCTCCCCAGGACCCCCACCTGCTGCTGATCTCCCTGTGCCCAGCTCCCTGGTTCCCTCTGTCCATCTGCTGGCACCTGCTCCTTCCTCATTGCAGATGTCATAGATCCCAGCATGACCTCTGACCTCTCCCCACCAGGAGAGTCTGACAGGGAACTTTTCTTTCTATTCCTAGACACAGCCACAGCAAAGGAGGCCCCAAAACCCAGCCCAGCCATGGATGTGCAGTTGCCGGTGCCAAATGTATGTGTGAGCAGAGAGGGTGTCCTCTGGGTCTGAGCCAGGGTGGGGACCTTCCCGTCGGGCTGAAGGAGGACACAGGCTGGTCTGGCTGAGCCTCTGTTCCCTGCAGCTGGACGTCCCCGTCCGACCACCTGTCCTGACCTCCACTCCTGTACCCAAGGGCGAGCCCGCCATCATCCCTGCCACACGGAATGAGCCCATTGGCCTAAAGGCCTCTGACTTCTTGCCCGTGAGTGGGACCTACCCAGGAGGTGGGGATGAGGGCACAAAGGAGAATAGAGTGCTATCTGCTCCCGTGCCAGCATCTGGGTATCATTCTCATAGGCTGTGAAGGTCCCCCAACAGGCAGAGCTGCTGGATGAGGATGCCATGTCACAGATTCGCAAAGGCCACGACACCATGTGTGTGGTGCTCACCAGCCGCCACAAGAACCTGGACACTGTACGGGCTGTTTGGACCACAGGAGATATCAAGGTAAGAGTGACCTCTGACCACCTGTTGCTTATGCTGACCAGAGTAGAGGCCACACAGTGGCACCCCAGGTGTTACTGTAACCCAGCTTCCATAGTTGAGTACCGACGTCAGGCTGCGTCTGCCCTCATTGTTGGCGTAGTCTGTTAACATGCCTCCAACCCTTCTGCTCCCATCCGCGCTGCCCTCTTAATGGAGCTTGTCTGCAGACATCAGTGGACTCTGCAGTGGCCATCAATGACCTCTCTGTGGTGGTAGACCTCCTGAACATTATCAACCAGAAAGCGTAAGTGGCCTCAAGAAGAGAATGGGGTGGTCAGGTCTGGCTGATGGCATCACACCCAGCTCTTCCTCTAGCTCCCTGTGGAAGCTGGACCTGTGCACCACAGTGCTGCCACAAATCGAGAAACTTCTGCAAAGCAAGTATGAGAGGTAGGAAGCCCCTCCATACATACCCTGGAGCCACCAGAGTGGAAGTAGGCATGTGTGTGCATATGCCCATCTGTGGAGGATCCCTCTCTCTCTTGGCTCCTCTGGCTCTGGGCCCATCTATGTATGACTCCATCTACCTTGCTCCTGAAGCTATGTCCAGACCGGGTGCACCTCCCTGAAGCTGATCCTGCAGCGGTTCCTGCCCCTCATCACTGACATTCTGGCAGCCCCACCGTCTGTGGGTGTGGACATCAGCCGAGAGGAGAGGTAAGGGCTCAGGATGTAAGGGTATGGCCAAAGCATGGGTTCCTCCATGGTCTTGCTTGTCCCCACACACTGGCATGGCTTGGGGGACATTTTTGTGCTCTTGGGGAGTGGAGAAGTTGGGAAAGTAAAAGCCCTAACCCTGACAGAGACCATGGCCAGGTGGGGTGTCTCAGTCCTCAGGTGCTGCCTCTTGGTCTACAGGCTGCACAAGTGCCGTCTCTGCTTCAAACAACTCAAGAGCATCAGTGGCCTGGTCAAGAGCAAGTCAGGTCTGAGTGGCCGCCATGGCAGTGCCTTCCGTGAGCTGCACCTACTCATGGCCAGTTTGGACTGAAGAACTCATGGGTGGGAAGACCAGCAGCCCTCACTGGCTTGGTCTCGCACTCTACTTCACTGTATGCCCATGGCCCATGAGCCTCAGCATAGCTTCCACTCTTGCCCTGATGGCCGTCCTGGAGGCAGCATTGCCAGCCCACTGACCACCTTCGCAGTTGTGGACTCAACTTCCTCTCCGGCAGCAGCTGCACAGTCTTGCTTTTCAGGGCAACTCCAGCCTCGGAGCTGCTGCTGTAACTTATCAGGCAGATTTATTAAATGTATAACTGTTCCTGACTTCCATATCAGAGTGTCTGGCTCTCCCAGACGCTGTGGCCTATAGGTCTCTTAGAGGCTGAGATTATCCTCCTCCAAGCCCAATGCAGCTTCTGGATGTGGCCAGCAGGGGACACCAGAGTGCTGGGTACACAACAAAAGGCTGCCTGGTCAGCTTTACTCTGGAGAAGGGAAAGTGGAGCAGGTGAGGCCGTAGGTATCTTAGTCACACCCCTTGAGTTCCTTCAAGACCAGTGGATGCCCAGTCCAATGACTGCATAGCCAGATGGCAGGATCCCAGCCTCATAGACCCCTGGATGGATGCCCAGAGGGACTAGACCAGGCAACTAGAGTGGCTTTCACAGCCCACAGGAATCTGTGCTGGCCTCTACCTTGGTAGCATCCCTGAGACTTTGCCTTCCAGGACTGCTTTTAATGTGGCCTTCAAGCCCTAAGGAGCCCTTGCAGGCCCTGTTCCCCAGGCAGGGGCCAGGCACAAATATGTAGGTAGGGAGTGGGGTCAGTTCAAAGACTGGGAGGAAAGGCCAGCACAGGATGAGCAGTAGTGTGCTGGCAGATCTTACAGGTCTTTCTTTGGTGCTCCCTGAAGCCTGAGTTTTCCATTTGGAACATGGAAATGACTCCACCATGGGATGATGGGACACTGGTTACAGGCACACAGTGGGGTCTTCATAGTTGAGATCAGAACCAAAATGATAGAAGAGGCATGGGAACAGTAGACTCATGGCTCCCAGTAGGGACCATCTTCGGTGGAAGCTTCTAGAATCTGCATGGTCAGCCAACAATGGGGAACAACAGGGCATATAATGTCTACTCTTCACGATCCATACACAGGGTCTCCAGATACCAATGACTCGGACTATACTTGTGCAAAAAGACATTAATTTTAATAAGTAAAAATGGCTAAGCTTCCAAAAGTTCTTAAATAGGATTTGGGGAGAGGAACACATTGAGAATCAGTGGGCAGGGAAAGTGCCTGGTGTTGGCAGATGAGCCAGCCCCGCCCACTGGCCTCTGCCAGCCATAAATACAGCCCAGACCCAACAGGGTGAGGGCTCCTATATACACCTAGAAACATTATATACACGATCCAGTGAGGGATTCTGTCCTCAGGAGGGTAGGCAGAAATGCTCTTGCTCCCCTAGCCCCCAGCTGGTTCCTTAGCCTTCCCCACTAGCAGGGGCCACCCTCCCTCCCTACACGAGCTGGACTTTCATGGCCTCGGCCTACCAGGCAGAGGGCCATCTCTGCCCTTCCAGAAGCCCATGCTTGGGTGCCTAGAGCCACACAGAGATACACTTCCTTCTCAACATGTTTCTCATCTCTGAGGAGAGGCAGGGCAGGAGAGTCTCCACATGGGCCTCCATCTCCTGCGTTCATGGTGGGTGTTACAGCAAGTAGCCAGACCACAGGGCTTGACTCCAGGCCTGGCAACGTAGAACATCCTCACACAGGCACTGGCCTCAACTTCCCTGAAAAAGAAGAGAGCCCTCAGCCTCCTGCCTCAGCAGGCATGCCCACAGCAGATGCAGAGCGAGAGGCCAGCAGAAGCACATGGACAGTAGGCAGCAGAGGACAGGCCCAGCTACCAACAGCGGACAGCAGGCGGGCAGCCCCAGGCCGCTGGCCCACACTCACCTGGACACTGCAGCCCCAGCCGTCAGGCTGAAATCAAAGTGATAGATATCTCACTTGTAGGGTTTTGGCCCAGCTGCCATCACCCCTTTTGAACCCAGTGAGAGGGCCTGGCCTCCAGATGATGAGGCAGGAATCCCAGGTCATAGCCCTGTGATGAGGCCTCTTCCACTGGGGATGGCTGGACTGCTTTGTGGGAGAGGTGGGAGTAGAGGCAGGTACTAGGAGCCCTGTCGGGGTGAGGCTCCTATGTACACAGCATGGCCTTGAGTCAGCAGCACATGCTAGGAGTTTCTAGGGCTGGATTCTTTGTCACCCTCTCCAGGGGCTTGAGACCTCAGGGCAGGCAAGGGAAGGAGGCTAGTTGTGAACCCAGTTCAGTGGTGGCGAGGACAAGATCCAGGCTTCCCTTTGGAACATGTCACTATGTAGCCTTCACTAGCCCAGAACATGCAACCCTTCTGCCTCTGCCTCCCAAGTGCTAGGGTCAGGCTGACTCTACTTCCTTTTTTAGAATCTATTTTGAGATTACATTGGCCAGGCTGGCTTCAGACTTCACTCCTCTTGTTTCAGCCTCCCAAGTAGTTGAAATTACAGATGGGGGCCACTAGGCTAGGCACTGTGACTGACCATCAGTGTGGGAAAGGCTTGCTGCCCTCCTGCCCTCCCACCCAGTCCACTCCCAGACAGGCTTACCCGATGGCTGCAGCTTCCTTCGGATGGAGCCCGGACGGCTGCTGGTCCCGGAGCCAGGGGCTGAGTGTGCTCGAGTTGTTGGCTGTGGGGTCTGGCAAGCTGGCTCCCACTGTGAGCAGAGAGGGCCATGGGCCAAGCTGTCCCGGTTTCTCCCTTCCATCCCATTTCCCTTCTTTCCTGACAGTGTTCCCTCATCTGCAGAGGGGTCTAATGACAGCCTGCCTTGAGAAATCAGCACAGGGATATCCTCCATGAAGGAGGAAATTTGTATTTGTACATCTACAATAGACCACTGCCGGTTCCCCCAAAATAAAGATAGTCTAAAGGGGCCACTGGAGCTGGCTGTAGTGGCACATGCCTTTAACCATAGCAACCAGAAGGCAGAGGCAGGAGGATCTCTGAGTTTTAGGCTTCTTGGTCTACAGAGCCAGTTCTAGGCCAATCAGTGCTGTGTGGTGAGAACCTTCCTCAAAACCCAAACCTCACTGGGTTCTAGCTGCTTCTCCCACCATACAAGCCTGTCCACCCCCACCCTACTCAGTACCAGCCAGAGCCAGGCCCACGGGGACCCTTCCCCGCACCTCCAGATGCTCCTGGCTTGACCAGGACCCCAGCTCTGTGCGGCGGGACCCGGGACCCAGCTCCACGGAGCGAACCCTTTCAGCGAACTTGAGGGAGTAGAGGGTCTCGCTGGTGTTCTTCTCCACCGGGGACACCTAGGGAACAGAGTCAGGTCCAACCCATGCCAGCTGTCTGCCCCCATGGCACAGGAGGCGGCAGGAGCATGGTCACTAGAGGGTGCTTCTGCTCAGGGGAGACCGCTGGGGCAATAGAAATGGCAGAGGCCAGGGGATGAGGAGAGACTTAGGCACTGGGATGAGGGTTGGTAGGGTCCATATGGGGGCCAGGGAGCTGACAGCCTGGGGAGGCCCTTCCTGAACCTCAGGTCCTCACCTGCACCACCATGAGAGCCTTGCTGTCACCACTGAGGGAATCCTGCAGCAGGTAGGTGAGCTTGGAGTTTCGGAAGGGCACATGGCCCTGTCGGGAACGCAGGGCAGCAATGACATCCCCCAGGGCAGACAGTGACCTGTTGATGTGCTGTGCCTCTCGTAGGCGGTGGCCTTCAGCCCCTGACTTGCCCACACGCTCCGAACCAGCCAGGTCCACCAGGTTCAGCTTCCCTGCAGGCAGGGCAAAGGGCAGTCAGCACTGCTTGGAGAACAGCCACGGAGCACTTCACTGGGATGCCTGCTGTGTCTCTTACCCGTGGTGCGGAGGCCTGTGCTGCAGTCCACACCACGCACAGTCACGATGAGCAGAGCGTGCGAGCGGGAGCTGTGTTCGTTCAGGTTGGTGAACTCCGTGGTGCGATTGTTGTAGCCAAACTCAAAGACCTGGAGGGCAAGGGCAGCGGGGCTCCTTAGGCTATGGAGCCAGCCCCGCCCACTGGCCTCTGCCAGCCATAAATACAGCCCAGTCCCAACAGGGTGAGGGCTCCTATATACACCTAGAAACATTATATACACGATCCAGTGAGGGATTCTGTCCTCAGGAAGGTAGGCAGAAATGCTCTTGCTCCCCCAGCCCCCAGCTGCTTCCTTAGCCTTCCACGCTAGCACGAGCTAGACTTGCATGGCCTCAGCCTAATAGGGTTTACTTGGGTTTTGGGAGAGTCACGTTCTTATTATATACATCAAGCTGCCCTCTAGCTCAGAAATCTGCTTGCCTTTTCCTCTCAAATACTGGGATTAAAGGGTGTATCCTTTAATCAACATCTGGCTACTTTTTAATTTTTTGTTTGTTTTAGACAAGATCTCACTATGTAACCTTGGGTGGCCTGGAACTCCTCTATGTAGACCAAACTGATCTCAAACCCAGATCAGCCTGCCACTGCCTCCTGGGTGCCAGGATTAAAGGTGTGCACACCTGGCCACTTAAAAATTTTTGAGACAGGTCTTGCTAGGTATCAGACTGGTTCAGATTCAAAAGCCTGCCTTGTCTTTCAGATGAGGAAACAGGCCTGGAGAGGCCTGGGGACTCACCCAAGCTGCATAGTCAGGTGGTGACAGAGCCCACATATGCGCCCGCTTCTGCCCTCCAGAGCGGCAGTTGGTGACCAGGGTCTCCCAGGACTCCTTACCTTGTTGATGTCATCCACACTCTGCACCTGGAACTCAGTCAGCCCTGGCACATAGAGCTGTCCACTGCCATCTGGGCACAGTCGGATCTCCAGCTTCTCCTGAGGCTCCTTCCCCAGCAGGTCTCTGGAGGGACAAGCAGAACATTACTTCTTCTCTTCTACTCTGGCCTCTGCTTGCATTTCACCCCATCCCTAACCTGGGATCTGCCCCCACAGTCAATCTTAGGCCATGGGGCTGCTGGCCTTTCTTCTTCTTCATTGTGTCTCCCTTGTACTCGGAAAGGGGAAAAAAGACTTCCATAGAAGTCCTGAGGGTAGCACGCCTCTGACTGGGCAGGGGTACCCAACCCCATCCCTACCCGGCACAGTGCAGCCCACAACAGGAAAGGGAGCCCAGATAAGGGAGGAGGACCCACCTCCTAGATTGGTCAAAGCCAGATCTATCTAAAGGCCAGACTGGAGACTAGGACCCCCCCCTCCAAAATGAGCCCCACAGAGTTCTAGCCCTGGCCCACCTGAGGACCTCATTGTAAATCTCAGCTGCGCTGACGGTGATGTCATACTGCCAGTCAGATGCCTTCTCCTGCACCTCAGAGAAGAGCAGCTGCAGGGCCCGCTGGTTAATGCCTGGGTTCTCTGGCGTCCCCTGACGGCAGAAGGAAAAGTCCAGTGACCCTACATATGCTCACACAACATCACAGCCCATGCCCCCAGGCACCCTCACGGGGCAAACCTCCTAGTGAAGCTGCCTACTGCATGCTGGTCTGCTCTCGGAATAATTTCCCTACCTTAAGGTAGCATTTCTCTGCTAACAGGAAGGGAGGCAAGAATGGAAGGAGCTGAGTAGGGTGAAGGGCCTGGAATGCCTGCCTACCCATGCCGAGCACCAGGGCTTATGGTTTACTGGCCTCCTTCGAGGGACGAAGAAATTACCAACCACTGTGTAGTTGGAAGTTTCTGTCCCACTAGAAACTCTCAAAAACCCAGCAGCCTCTTCCCAAACAATTGACTAGGAGGCTGGGCCAGTAGCTCAAGCATATTACTACCTAGCTCTTACACTTAAATTAACCCATGATTCTTATCTATGTTTATCCCTGTGGCTTGGTACCTTTGTTCTGTCCAGCATTTTCATTTGCTTCCTCTGCATCTGGCTGATGACTGACTCTGCCTTTTTTCTTCCCCAAATTCTCCTAGTCTGGTAGCCCTGCCTCTACTTCCTGCCTGGCTACAGACCAGCATTTTATTAAACCAATATGAGTGACAAATATTTACAGTGTACAAAAAACGAGAGCTTCTGTTGGGACCAGTGGTGGTCCAGACCTTGGGCCTAGACAGGTCGGAAAAGCTTCTGGCTACAATGTGATGCAAGTACACCCACATAATGCCTGAGGAAGCTTTAAAAAGGAGTCTACACACAAAAGAACAGAGTCAAGCATGTAGTCTTGGTAGCAGCATTTTCTCTGGTGAGCGCTATTTGCTGGCTGAGAGCAGAGACACAACTTTAAGAGAGGTTTCCTGACTCAGTGGTAGCAGCAAAAAATGCAGAGTTCTTTTAAGAGGCCCTGCTGCCAAACACTTAAATGGAGTTTATGAGCTGCAGATGGTGGAGCTGGCTCTACTTGGTGGCAGTGTGAACCATAAAATTCTCCCAAGTTGGGATGGTAAATGTGGCTCCTGTAAGTACCTGTGCCATAAAGCTAAGCAATCACAGACCAAGGAGGTGAGCAGAGCCAACTGCCATAGTTGAAACTTTAATCCTAGCCATGCCTTTTAGCAGATTAAAGGTTTGTGTGGTCAGTAAAAGATATAAAGACATACAGTAAAGACAGATTCAGATGGGGGGGGGGAGAAAAAAACTCTAAATGGTTTATAGTGTATTTAAAAATATATGCAGGCCTGGCAGAAAAAAGAAAAAGGATCGAGAAAGTCCTTTAAAAAAAGAGTTAAAAAACAAGCCCTGTAAAGATGAAAATTACAGAAAGTCTGGATACTGTATGTTATTGTGTTGTCATTGAGGTTTTTGACTGCAGAGGAAGGTGCAAGAGCTGCTAAAGATATTTAATTATAAATGCTGCTAGATTAATCCAGCCTATATGTTTTTTCAAAAAATATATATATTTTCAAATTTAAGTCAAAAGATTGATACTTTGGAGAAGAGGTTTTAGGATTTTTTTTTTGGTTTGTTTTCTTTTAAATATTTTTGTTTTATGTGAATTGGTGTTTTGGCTGCATGCATAACTGTGTAAGAGTATCAGATCTTGAAATTACAGACAGTTGTTAGCTGACATGTGGATGCTGGGAATTGAACTCAGGTCCTCTGGAAGAACAGTCAGTGCTCTTAATTACTGAGCCATCTCTCCAGCCCGAAGTTTTGTTTTTATTTCCACATAAAATGAGAGGCTGTGCCTTCATTCTGGGCTAAAGAAAATAAGGTCTGATTGAGGAAGACTCTCTGAAAAATCTCTAATGGGAATGGATGGCCTAGATAACTCAACATTTCAGAGTACCTATATTGCAGTTTCCTGAGTTCTGCATCCAAAACAGCTTCAAGGCTGCTGTGAGGCTGAGATGATCCAGCCTCTACTCAGGATTTGACCATAATTCTGAATTTTCTCAGGGTCCCCCAAAGATTAATCAGTAGGAATTAGTCTAGAGAATTATGCCTACATTCCCAAACAATAGATTACGGGTGTTTGTCTTTGTTTAGAGTGTTGGTTACAAGTTGTTATGGATAATGGTCAAGAAAAAAAGCTAAACAAAGGAGATTAGATTTAGGGTTCTTGTTTTGAAAAGATAAAAGGAGAAGTGCTATGGAATAATGCTCTTGTATACTTAAAGATTTTTGTCACTTGTATTAGTTTAATAAAATGCTGAATGTCAGTAGCCAGGCAGGAAATGTAGACTAGGAGAATTCTGAGAAAAGGCAGAGAAGCAGTTGCCAGCCAGATGCAGAGGAAGCAAGATAAGAATGCTGGACTGAGCAAAGGTGCTAAGAACTATGGATTAACCCAAAGTGTAAGAGTTAGCAAGCAATAAGCCCAAGCCATAGACCAAACAACTTGTAGTTAATATAAGTGTTTATATGGGACTGAACAGCTACAGGACAGGGAAGGACAGAAACTTCCAACTAAAGAGGTTAGTTGCCCACAGGGAGGCTCTGAGGCGGGATGAAGTAGCCACCTTTCAGAAAATATATGGAGCCCCACCCAACTAGGCCCTAGAGGCCTTTCCTCCCTTTGAAGGCACTTCCCTCACCCTATTCCTGTGTTAGTTCTCCTTCAAGTGTGCTGGCTACCAGGCATGCTCCAAGGCCCTGCAGGCCCACCTATAGTGCTCCCCCCACCCCCAGAAGCTCCCGCAGGGCCTCCTATGGCCCTACAGAGGCTTCCCTTGCACCTCAGGCACCCTATCCCTGCTGAAGCTTCACTATGACTTTGCTATTGCTTCTGGCACCTGCTGGTTTGCCATGCTCACTGCTGTCCCAAGTGCCAGGTGGACCCTCAGTCAGGCCTCAGTTGGGAGTCACCTGAACTCTACAGTCTAGGACACAGCTGATTACTCTGGAGCCACTGTGCCTGCCCCATTCATCTTTCTAGCCCGCCTGCCCTGCCCTGCCCTGCCCTGCCCTGCCCTGCCCTGCCAACCAGCCTCTTTACTCAGAACTGAGGCTATGGGGATTAGGGGGAAGGGTATTAGGGGATGGCCTGACCAGCAGGACTCAATAAGCTCTCTAGTACCACCTCTCTGTCCTGTGTGTGGGAAGCCTCTATAGAGCCAAAAAACTACCAACAAAGCAACACCCTACAGGGCTTGAGTTTTCTATTTCTCTCTATAGTCAAGATTCTTCAACATTGGGCTGAGAGTGTTGACACATGCCTTTAATCCCAGCACTCAGAAAGCCAAGGCAAGAGGATCTCTGTGAGTTCAAGGCCAGCCTGGGCAACAGAGTAAGTTCCAGGACAGCCAGGGCTACATAGACACTCTGTCTCAAAAATAACAGCAACAAAAAAGTGAATTAAAAGAAAAAGTCCTCAACTGAAGTGCCCCCAGTCCTTACTCATGAGGCCTGCTCTGGGTGCATGCCATAAATGAAGCGCTTCTCCAAGAGCTCAACATCCCCCAACTGCAGTCATGTGGGTAGCCAGTCTGAGGATACTCCTCATTCATCTCAATGCCTAGTCTGAGGCAGCCACATTACAGGAAAGAGCTCAGGAAATATGAACAAGGAAGAAGGCCCAGCCTCTGGCTCAGGTCTGCCCCCACCTAATAGAGAAATGTGTGCCTAGGGAGCAGGCTCCTGGGAAGAGGATAGTGTTTTGCAGGCCTGCCAATGCAAGGAACAACAAATAGTCTAGGGTAGCTAAAAGAGAAGGACAAAGCATACACTGTCAAAACCCAGGGATCACGGAAAGGAAGCTAGGACCCTAAACCCCTCCCCACTGGGAAAACACCCACCTCCATCGTATATGTCTTGCCGGCACCTGTCTGGCCATACGCAAAGATGCAGACATTGAAGCCGTCGATGCAGGAGGTAATGAGGGCCTGGACCTCTTGGAACACCTGGGGAGACACAGAGCAGGAACCAAGGAGTTTCCAGTGCTGTTGGCCTGTGGGACCCCACAGCTCCAACTTCAGCTACCTGCCAGCAGGTGCCTCCATCACTGTAGAGGATTTAACCACTATTGCCAGCATAGGGTTTGGGACCCATTTCCAGCTTGTTCATTCTCAGGGAATACTTGACCAAGGCAGGACAGCATGTGGCTAGCACACACTCTGGCTTGGGTCTGCCTGACCACAGCAGGAAAGAGCAGATGTGGCCAGAAGACAAGTCTGGAAGGCTCTGAGCAGAGAGAAATGTGAAGCTAGGACTCCTGTGGAGTTCATGGTGCTCAGCCTTGGCCCTGGGTGGGGGTGGTGGTGGTGGTGGTGTCAGGGACAGTGAGGGGTTCTAGAAAGTCCCATGGTACTGTTACAAGAAAGGAACTCAGGGCTAGGGAAGCCCCCTCAGGCCTATTGGCTGATGAGGCCTTGAGGTGGAAGGAGCCACAGGGATGGGCAGAACCATGGTCCCTGGGTAAGGCAGGTTCTGTGTGGACTGCTCCCCTAAGGCCTGCTGGACCTTTCCACCCCTTCCTTCTCTTCCGGATGGAAGAAGAGTGGTCCACTGTCCTCGTTCTTTATCTAGCCCTGACCCCGTCCCTTCCTCTGCTGCTCCTCCCATGCCCCTGCAGAAGCCCTGCCCATGGAGCCACACTCACATCCTGCTGTGAGGCCCAGGGGGAGAAGACCTTGTCCAGCTCGAAGGACACAGGCTTGCCCTTGTGCAGCAGGTGGATGATGGAGTCATCATCCGGATCAAAGGTCACAGCATTGGTTGCCTCAGGTCCCTCCCCATCCTCCTTGGTGACTGGCCGGACTCGTGCAATCACCCGGATGTTTCCTAAGTTGGTTAAGATGGAGAGACAGAGCAGATCAATGTGAGAGACTGCAATTCCAGATGGACCAGTGCCTGGCCCAAGAATTCCATCTTTTATGCAAAGTCCCAGGAGCAACTTGTGATTAATCACTTAGACTATTATATGAATTCATGTAATACATTTTCTTCCTGAGCAGACCAATACTTTCCCTTGTGGCCCAGACACTGCAGCCAGTCTTGGTAACACTCTCTGTGACTTGCGTTCTCTCATCTATTCAAGGAGGAGCTTGTCTCAATGGACCAAAAGATTATTCTAGTAATCTAAAGGGGCGTAGGGAATGCTAGGCAGGACTTGGGCACCAGACTGGGAAAAAGGATAAGATGAGAGAGAGTGGTTGGCAGTATAGCCAGTGAGCACAGGCAGTAGGACCGCTCTGTATGTGCTCCCAGCCCTGTGATGGGACCATGGAGGGTTCTCTGGGTGACTGACAATGTCTCTTCTCCCGGCCAACACGAGCATGGCGAGAGCCATGTGGTCCAGGGACACAGCTGACTCCTCAGTGTCTAAAACAGCAGCTGATACAGATCAGGTGCTCCCTGGAGCTCAGGGCAGAGATCAGTGAAGCCCCAAATGGAACAAGTACTACCATATCCCCCAGGCCTGGGAGGAACGTGCCATGGGCAGGAGCTGTGAAGATATGATCAAGTTCAAATCCATTTACTAGGTGTGCGTCTTTAAGCCAGGTTTCCTGACCTGTCTGGGCCGAACCGCATCAGCACTGAGTACAGACAGCTCTAGTGAGTGCTGTGAGCTAAAGATCTCACCTTTCAGCCGCACCAGCTCATTGTGGCATTTCTTGCGCAGCTGCAGTTCCCGGCGGTACTTGCGCAGCAGCTCCTGGTTGTTGCTATTCACCTCCTCGATGGCCTGGCCAATCTGGGGAGCATGCACACTGACGTCAGAGGCCTGGCCCTGTTAGCTTCCCTTCACCGGCCACCTGGCCTGATGACGTCACCCTCAGCTGCCCAGACCGAGGACCCAACATAGACTATCACAGTGACCAACCTTTCCCAATAATCCTTCTGAGGAGGTATGGCCAACACCCCCATCTTATAGACAAGAAAAAACTGATCTCTAAGCAAAGACTTAGAACGATTCACTTGCTCTCACATCTAACCCTTCCCAAGGAGCTAGGCCGTTAACCAGTGACAATTCCCTGGTTTTGGTTCTTCACCACACCCACATATTACTGACATATTATTTAAAGAACTTATTTCCTTTTCCCAGAATATATCCATCTCTGCAAGGCTGTCACATGAACTTGAGAAAGCCAACAGCTATAAAAGGCTCAGCCACATGGGAGACACTTAAGAGACACTGGCTATTCTCACACAGTGTGAGGATGGCTTTAAAAAACAAAATGAGCACCTAGGGATGAATGGTGGTAGAGCATGTGCCTTCCAGGTGTGAAGGCCTGGGCTCCTCTCCAGCACAGCAGGAAAGTAAATGAACACAGTGAGCCAGGCCTGGTGCTGGATGCCAGTGATTACAACACCCAGGAGGCTGAGGCAGGAAAATATGGAGTCAAACAGACAGACAGACAGACAAACCTGATCTAAGGATACTGCAGCAGGGATGAGAGGAATGTCTTTTGGGAATGGCAAGAAGCTGTAGCATAGGGGCTTGAATAAGTGTGGCCGGCTCCCAGCTCACCCCCACAGGGCTTGCTCACCTCAGCTTTGACACTCCTGAGAGCCTCCTGCAGCAGCAAGGGGAAGCCCCGCACCTGCCGCTTGAGCCCATTATAGTCATTGGTGAGGGTCCTCAGCGCGGGCTGCAGCGTTAACAAGTTGTTCCTGACACCTATGAGGCAGGGGTGTTAGATATGTGGGCTTTGGGGATGGGGATGGGCAGAGCCAGCTTCAGGCTCACCTGCCAGGTTCTCGTGGACCGCCTTCATCTCCACCTGGGCCCGTGCGAAGGCCTCCTCAATGGCCCGGTTCTTATCCTCCTCCAGAGACTGCATCTCCTCCAGCATCTGCCCATGTGCCCGCTCCAGTTCTGCCTCATACATGGCAATCTGATGGCCAGGCCAGGCCAGAAGAAGGTTCAGGAGATGGTGTGAGAAAGGAAAGACAGTGTTAGGAGGAAGCCCCTATCTCTCCAGAGCTTGGCCATATGCCTGGATGGTGTGGAGGGATGGAATGGGCTGCTTTCCCCTGCAGGGACATCACCTCCCTGTCTGGGCACATAACCGGTGACAGGTCACATGGCCCCCAAGGCATGTGCTCAGGAGACTGACGGGGGCAGCAGCAGGACCTACTGAGTACACCCGTGGGCTGCCAGGGACAGCCCCTCAGGATCATTTTCCTGTGTCCCCGTTGTCAAGGGGCTTCTGTGACCGGCTCATGTTACCAATGCGGAAGCAGGGCCTGACCACGTGGCCGGTGACTGAGGTCTGTGGTCTGCGAGGCCTGCTCACCTGAGCCCGCAGCTGCACCGTCAGCTGGTGAGAGTTCTGCAGCTGCTGTTCCATCTCTTTGAGCACCTGCCGCTGCATGGACACCTGCTCCTGCAGGTGCTGGTTTCGGGTCTGGGACTCGCTGAGGGCCTGCTTGGTCTTGGATGACTCGACCTCCACGGTCTTGATGACATACTGCCGAGAGAGGGGACGACAGGGCAGGGCATCAGAAGAGACAGCTGACCACAGAAGGGCAGCCCAACAACAGCTGGTAAAACGAAGCCTCTAGGAGCTCAAAGGTTCCGGTTCTGAAGAATGCTGCAGGGCCTGCTAGGATCTTCCTGAGGGGAGCCTGTAGGAAGCCTGACTAAGCCCAGACCGGGCAAGCACTGACAAGAACAGAGACAACAGAGGTGCACCTGAGCACCCTCACAGAGCCTGCCCTGGCTGGAAAGAGCCCTTGGCCATGCACACTTGGCTACTCACTGGGACAAGGCCCTTTGAAGGGGCAAGCCCTGCCTTGGGCCCAAGAGTCAGTCCCTCAAGGCAGTGTGACCTGTCTGGCCACTCACCTTAACTGGTGGGGACTGGGCCCTCAGACTGGCGATAGTCTCGTGGCTGTCACGCAAACGCCGGCTGAGCCGCTCCTCTTCCTGTGCTTTCTCAGCCAAGCAGTCCTTGAGCCGCAGCTCCACCTCGGCCAGCCGGTCAGTCTTCTGCTGCACCTCCAGGTTCAGCTCTGACAGCATGCCTTTGTTCTCGGCCACTTCCAGCTGCAGCTGGGACAGCCTGTCACGGAGCTGGGTGCTCTCCTGCAGGAGTCAAGGCAGCCAGGATAGAAGCAGGGTCAAGGCAGGCAGCCCAGCCCACAGGCCCAGGGTGCAGCGGCCTGCAGCTCACCTGGCTGTGCTCACAGCCCTCGCAGGGCGCCGCCGGCTGTGCCCGAAGCTCCTGGAGCTCCACCTCACAGCGCCTCAGCTCCTGCCTCAGCTGCTCGTTCTCCACCATCAGCCGGTCCCGGTGCTTTTCCGCGTCGGTGCCTCCCTGTGGAGAGCCAGGGCCCAGAGGAGGCATGAGCAAGGGCATACCAGGAACCACGGTGAGACAAAGCCAGGAGAACAGAGGACAGAGGGAGGGGAAGGAAGGAAGGGCCAGCGGCTCAAAGAGAAGTCAAGAGAGACCGAAAAGGAGGCCGGGAAGGTCGGCATGCCCCCTCAGCCCGTTTTCCTGAGTGTGAAAGTGACACAAAGTCACATTAATACACAGAGTTCACACTCTATTCTGCATCAGCAAATGAGATCCAGCCCCCTGCTCTGTGGGAGAAGTGACAAGTCTTTGAGACAGACGAGTCAACATAAAGTTCAGGTAGGGCATGGGGACTCAGACAGCCACACCCCGAGGTGGAGTCCTCAGCTGGACTGCCACTACCCCTCCTCAAGATGGCCCTCGGGGCCTCACCAGTTCGGATCGTAGTCGGCTCACTTCCTGGGCCTGGCTAATGAGCTTTTCCTTTAGACTCTCCACCTGTGGGCGCAAAGCCAAGAGCACTGTGAGCCTAGGTCCTCACACTCAGGCCTTCGCCCAGCACCAGTGACAGCACTGTGGCCCCGCTGACCCTGGGGCCCGCCCCAGTTTCCCTATGTTCAAGCACCAGGCTCTGCTGGGAACTATGGTAAGTGACCCTGTTTTCAACGGCCTACAGCACCCACTCCCTGCAAGAATGCGCCAGCCATGGCTCTGCAGGAAGGCCTGGAGAGTTACTCTGGGGAAATGGACCCCTAATTGACATAGGCCCTTTCGGAAGCCCTGGGTCTGCCTACTTATCTGTAAAATAATAACAATCATTATCACCATCATCATCTCCTGCTTTAAGAAGGCTCTGAGGTTATATGAACAGTTAAGGCCCCTAGGCTCAGCCTGGCCCAGCCCCCAGCATTTTTCACCTTGGGTAGTTTCTACTGAATCAGCCTGTGAGACTGTCTTCTGTAGGCAGGCCATGTCCAGGACCTTGAAGATTGTAACCAGGAAGGTGGAAGAGAACATGGGCAAGCAAGATATTCAGTGAGGGGAAACCTCTTTGTTTTATTCAATGCCTTGATTAAAAGTCCTAGGACAGTGACCCTTCCTTGAAGCTTCTCCATACAGGCCACCATCCCTGAAGGCCCCAGACCACATTAGTCTGCCCCAGGAGCCCCTCAGGGAACAGGCTTCACAAACAAGAGCCCTGGCAGCAGAATTTTCCAGAGCATGTTGGGTTTTTCCTCAGAACATTCTAGATGACTGTGTTACCTTGGAAATGGTGTAGAGAGAGCCAGATGGACTCTGGTGAGTTAGAAGGTTTATATATCTTGGCCACAAAAGTACTGGGTTCCACTTTAGTAAATGAGGTGAAGGGGAATATTGCCCATAGGCACAAGGCAGATAAGGCAGGTAACACACACACACACACACACACACACAGAGAGAGAGAGAGAGAGAGAGAGAGAGAGAGAGAGAGAGAGAGAGAGAGAACTGGATACCTAAAGACCACCAAAGAAGCACCCACAAATTCGGTTCCCATGGACCACAGTCTGATAGGAACTCATACTCAGTACCTCAAAACTTATCTCAGAAGAGAGGCTAATACTGGGTATGGTGATGCACAACTTTAATCCCAGCAGAGGCAAGGGAAATTCTGAGTTCAAGGCCAGTCTGGTCTACATAGCAAATTCCAGGCCAACCAGGGCTACATAGTAAGACCCTGTCTCAAAGACGGGTTGAGTGGGGCCTGGATGTTTGGATGCATAGAATCTCAGATGGGACAAGGCTCTGGGCAATAAGCAGCCTCAGATGTCACTGTTCCTTAGGATTGGACAGGTTGGCTAGCTGGACAAGCTAGCTTCTCTGGTCAAGAGGAAGAGGGCAATGAGATCTCCAACTTGCTGTGGACCCAGCTGGCCAGTGAAGGTCAACTCTTGGTGGCCCGAGACCCCATTGAGAGACTGTAAGGCCAGCCAGGCTACCCATACCTCTAGGGGATAAGCAAGTGACCTAAAAGCTAAGACTTGAGAAAACCTACTCACTCTGTCCCCACCTTAGTAAATTCTGCCCCGGGGCACTCCCAGCCATGGGCCCTGCAGGAACACAAAGCCTTTGGCCACAAGCAGAATCAGGCAGCCAGGAAGCAGAGCTGGTCTAATGTGCTACCATTGGTGAAGCAGCCAGGTTAACTGTGGTATGTCTGCAAAGCAACCGTAAGGCTCACGTTTGCTACTGGTGTTCGTTCTGTGAGGGCTACCTCACAGCCCTGTCTCCTAGATCTACTGCCTTCAGCCCCCAGCAAGCCCAGAGTGCACTTGGTGTGTAGCATCTCTGACCAGAGTAGTTTTTTCAGACTTTTTCAACAACTCTGCCCCGGTCCCTACAGCCTACCTCAAGGTAGCATGCCAACATCTTATCAAAGAAAAACCTGTGTGGAAAATATGAAGGGGTGTATGTGTGGTGTGTGGGGAGGAGATGTTAGGCTATAGGATCACATTCAGATGTTCAGTGTATGAGTTTCTCTTGCATTGCCCTCATCCTAAAATAAGAGGATCTACTTTCTACCTCTCCATATTGCCTCACCAAGGCTGAAGTTGGGACCTTGGCTGTTTCCAATGTTGGCTGATGCTGTGCTCTCAGCCTTGCGGTAGGTACCTTCCTGGGAGTTAGGACCTCTGGCCTGTCTAGAGCCTAGCTCCCTCTCTTCTTGCATCACAATGGGAATCCAGGGCTGCTGGCTCTGCTAGGATAAACAAGGAGACACAGGAGATGGGTATGACGGGAAAGACTTGTGGACTAAGAGGAAGGGACCATGAAGACCCCTTGGGCTGAGCTATCAGACACTCCGTTACTTGTGATCACATCTCAGGAAGCAGAGCTGGGGAACCTAACTCTACTGGTCTGAAGGGCACCCTGTTATGGGCAGCTATCGCCCACCCCCAATCAGGCACAACCCACTAACTCATGACACCCCCCACTCCCTACCCCACCCCCACCACCCAGGACCAGCTGCTCCTGGCTGGGGCAGGGCAGTTAGAACCCTCTGCCAGGAAAGGAGAGGGCTAGAGCACAGAATAAGCAAGTGCCTGAAACAAATGGAATGCCTAGAGAACCAGATGGAAGGCAGGAACAGGAAGAGCAGAAAGCAAGGTACCACACCCTGCAAGCCTGTGCGGGCCCCCACTCACACACACACACACACACACACACACACACACACACACACACACACACCATGCACACACAGAGACAGACACACCACATACACACAGACACACACACACCACACACACACACACAGATACACACACAGATACACACACACACACACACACACACACACACACACACACACCTGGCCTGCAGCTGGGAGCTGGGGAGGGGGCCCACTACAAAGGAGCTTGGAAGGCCAGGGGAGAGCGGATGCTCAGAGCAATTCAACAGCAGAGGGCAGTGTGTTGGGAATGAAGTGTGGAGTCTACCAGAGGATGGGCAGCATCCTACCCCTGAGGTTATCAGCTAGAGCATCTTTGGCAAACCTCGATCTCCAAAAAATATTTACAATTCATAACAGTAGCAAAATTTCAGTTATGAAGTAATAAAAATAACTTTATGGTTGGGGGTCACACAACATGAAGAACTGTATTAAAGGGTTGTAGCATTAGAAAGGTTGAGGACCACTGAGCTAGAGAAACTGAGGCAGGGGCAGAGTAAGTGGGGCCTGTCTGTCTACTTATCTGACACAAACCCACATTTACCATGGCAGAAGCAGTTGGGTGGAGGTGGGGTACCCGCTAAGGTCTGCATTTTCTCAGCTGTCTGCTCCTAACCCAGTGATTACCTCTATACCTCCCACCATGTCTGGGCAGCATGGTCAGCAGCTATCTCGAGGCAAAAGCAAGGCTCTGCCAAGGGGGCTACAGAGTCTTGCTGAGCTGGCATTTTAACTGGAGCAGTACCCCTCCCACGACCACCTCACCCACTCTCCCCAGCCAGGAGGCTGGCCTGGCTGGCACAGCTGTATCCAGTGCCTCAGTCCTCTGCCCCTGAGGGCTAGGAGTAGCATTGGAGAGCACAGTATCTCAAACCCAAACAGACCTCAGCTCAGGAGATTAACCACAGACAAGTCACTTCTCCGTGCCTCTCCACTTCCCCATCTGCACTATGGCAACCTCATCAAGGCCTTAAGACTAAATGAGGAAATCCATGCACTGTGCTTCCCAAGGCCCAGCACAGGATGATTCTACCAGCAGCTCGCATCTGGATGCTCAGGTCCAGAAATTTTCTGTAGTTCAGATTTTTAAAGTTTTGCATATATGCAATGAGACATCTTCGCCATGGGGCCTAGGTCTAAGCAAGCTCATCTGTGTGTCATATGCACCTTATACACATAGTCTGAGGTCTTTGTTTTTGTTTTTGTTTTTATTTTTTCAAGACAGGGTTTCTCTATGTAGTTTCAGGGCCAGTCCTGTACACCAGACTTGCCTCAGACTCTCAGAGATCCACCTGCCTCTGCCTCCCACGAACTGAGATTAAGGACATGTGGCGCCACCACCTAGTCTGAGATAATTTTTACAGTATTTTTAAGAACATTTTTGTGCATAAAATAAACTTTGTTCAGGCTTGACTGTCAAAGTTGGGGCACCATGTTTGATACAGGGTTTTTGGACTTTGGAGAATTTGGGCTTGGGGATTAAGGATGCTCACCCTGGGCTAGCAAAAGACCTGTAGTGCCCCTCAGGGCTACATTCTTGGGGCCTTGCACTAGGCTGGCTCTTAGTGAATGCAGGTGAATGCTGAGTGCAGGGGTGCTTTCGAAGACTACAGAGGGTGGTGAAGCTGGCACAGAGCATGAAGCCATCAGCAAGGTATGAGGTGAGGGTGAGCTGATAGATGCTCACTCCACTAAAGACCAGAACTGTAGCAATGACCTGCAAAGGCTGCCAGGCGGGAATGTCAAGAGCCACATCTTCCACCGTCAGAAACAAAGGTGAAGTCCAGAGCTCAGGTGTGGCTAAGGAATTGTCTAGCGCACAAGGCTTTGAGTTCAGTCCCCAGCTGGGTGGGGGTAGGGGTAGTGGTGGACAGATTTTCATGCAAATTGAGATTTAAAGCTGGCAAGTAATTTGATTTTAAAATCAGGCCAGTAAGAACTATTAACTTCAGCAAAGTCACAGATAAGTAATCAACGCAAAAAACAGTTGTGTTGCTATAACAACAGACTATTCAAAGTAGAAAATAAAATCATTCCACTTACAGTAGCATCAAGAAAGAATAAAATCAGAATACATTTAAACAAGAGGAGCTGGGGAGATGGCTCCCAGTGAAGCACTTGCTACTTAGCAAACAGATCGTAGTTCAGGTCCCCAAGATCCATGAAAGAAGATAGGCCTGGCTGGGGCTGCAGAGATGGCTCAGTGGCCAAAAGCACTGGCTACTCATGCAGTGGACTCACAACCATCTGTAACTGCAGTCACAGGGGATCTGACAGTCATCTCTGGCCTCCAAGAGCACTACATGAATGTGGTGCACAGACTTGCAGGCAGAAAACCCTCCCACATAAAAATAAAAGACTAAAAAAAAATGTTTTTAACCCAGGAATGGCAGCACACACAAGTGATGGAAGGAAGGACAGAGAGAGCAGACAGATCCCAGCAGCAGCACCTTGGCCACCTAGTCTAGCTAGTCCGGCTGAAATGGTGAGCTCCAGGTTCAGGGAGGGATAAAGGAAAACCCTCCGTGTCAGCCTCTACCCATGCACACAGGTGTCCATGCGTGTGCACACACACCAAAGGTAAGGGTATGTGATGAAAACTACAAAGCTTGCTGACAAGATTAAAGACAAGAGTTAAAGGAGAGGGTCTTGTAATGGGGTGAAGACTTAACCAATAAGCATCAGGGTTTCGACAATACCCACAGAAACCTAGAGAGCCAAGATAATTCCTACCAAAGCTCTAACAGCATTTTCTAAAGACATTTAAAAATTTCCAAAAACTCACAGTGAACTCAAAGGATACCAAGCAAAGAAGTCTTGTATGAGAAAAATGAAGTTAGACTTTACTATACAGCCATCAAAGCAGTGTAGCTCTGGCAGAAAGACAGACATGAAGACAGCAGCAAGGACCAGGGGCCCAGAACAACCTCCCGCACATGTCCTAGTGATCCCATGCAAAGGCGAAGAATAAATAATCTGACAACTGGGGGTGGCAAACTGCTTCTCCACATGTCAAATAATAAAGCTGGGCCCTTACCCACCAGCCATAGAGTAACACACAAAATGGACAGGAAATGGACCAAAGACCTAAACACAAGAAATTACATGATAAAACTCATAGAAGAAAATAGAGAGCAAAGCTTCCTAACACTGAATTTAGCAGTGATTTTTTTGATATGGTCCCTAAAACATGAAAAAAAATAGTTAAGTGGTCTTTATAAGACTCAGCAAGAATTACTAGTATAAGGGTTGGAGGGATGATGCAGAAATTAAAGCCCTGGCTACTCTTCCAGAAGACCTAGTTTAATTCCTAGTGGCCACAAAGCTGCTGTGTACAACTCCAGACCCAGGGGAATCTGATGCCCTCTTTTGGCTTCTGCAGGTACTGCATGCATGTGCTACTCAAGACACACTGCAGGCCAACATACATGCATATAAAAAGTAAAAGTAAAAATAAAACATTAACGAAAATCACAAGTATAGAGCTTCAGGTTATCATCCCTGAGTCAAAAGACACCAAGAAGAGTGAAAGGTACCCACTGAGTGGGAGGGAAATATGCAAATCAATGACCTGAGAAAGGATTAATATGCAGATGAAGCAAAGAACTTCTACACCTTAACAACAAATCACCTGGATTGAAAAATGAACTTAAAGCCCACAATGATACACCACTGCACACCCACTGGAGTGGCTGTTAATAAGTGTTAGGACACAGCAGCCTCAGACCCTGGGCACTGTTGGCAGACATGGAAATTTATGGTGCAGCCACTGTGGAAAACAGTGTGGTGCATCCTAGGGGTGCACACTGGGGCCCTAGCCCTCAGGAAACAGACAGGACTATTGTCTATGAGTTCAAGGCCACACTGGTCTGCCTAAGCACTGAGTTCCAGGCCAGCCAGGACTACATAAGCCCTGAGTTCCAGGCCAACCAGGACTATCTAGCAAGATTCTAAGAAAAAAGCACGTTAATTATAATCAATTGAGTCAGGTGTGTGGTTTACACTGGTAATCCAGTGTACAGAGGGCAGAAAGCATGAGGTCATCGCTAGGTCCATAGCAGCTTGAGCTACTATCTAGATCCTGTCCCAGTGGAGCACAGGAACACACAGCTTCAATCCCAGTACTTGCAAAGCAAAGAGAAATGAAGCTTTTTGAGTTTCCAAGTTTGAGGCCAACTTCATCTATGTTGGGAGTTCCAGGCCAACTAGAGCTACATAGTGAGATCCTGTCTGAAAAAGAGGACAAAAAAGCCCCATCTTCAACAATAAATAAACAACGAATCCTACATGGTTCAGTAATTGCAGTTCTGGGCATATACTCCAAAGGACTGAAAGCAGAAACCTGAAGGAACACTTGGACTTAGTCGTATTCACAGTGTCCAGAAGATGGGCACTGCTGCTATGGAGTTGTAGGGCACACCAGGCTAGGTCGAGAGTTCATCTCAGAAAAACCAAATCCAACAGCCAACAACAAAACCCACACTTTATAGTTCATAATTTCTGGTCCACACTTATGACCAACCCATCTAATAACCACAAGGACACATTCATCAGCTTGCTGGAAATCAGAAGATGGAGGTCACAGGAAAGACAATGCTCCCACAGCCAAGATAGCCTTGGACAGATCTACTTCTGTTCCAACCTGCCCCCATGATGGGGCGCAGCACCAGGCGCGGAGCATCATCGGATTCTGTTGTCAAAACCCTTTCCAGGTAAAATGAGGTGCAGACTGGCAGTGACCTAGCCCGGGGCTACAGAGCTAAGGAGCACTGTCAGAGTCAGGGTTTACTCCTGACTCCAAGAGTCTGACCACGTCTCCACAGGATTGGACCCTATGGTTCCTGAGGCTCATAGATACAGAGCCTCAGGAATCATCCCTGGAAAACACTGTTATAAATATGTAATCAAAAATCTCACAAATAAAACCTGAACAAAGGCTAGGTACCATTTTGAATTCCCAAGTAATCTGAGGCCTGAGGGTAAGTTGAGGATCCTTCTTAAAATGGGCATCTAGGGACACAGAAAGGCTGGGTACTTAGAGTTCAATTCCCCTCTTAATAAGTAAGTAGACTTCATCAATTAAAGGGGAAAACGTTTTGTCTGGAAAGATGCTCAAATGCAAGAGACACTTGTTGCCAAGTAAGACAGCCCGAGTTTGAACCTCCTTACCCTGCAGCATGTCCCAAGCCAGGAGAATGTCACCGCCTGACTTCTGGTGGGGTCCAGGCACCCTATCAATGTCCTCTGACCTGCTCCACAGTAGGCAGTGGCCTCTGCTTGTCCCTGCCTCCCCAGGTACCTGGTTCTGCAGCTGGGTAGTTGTGGCTTGACGGTCACTGTCGTGGAGGGCCAGCCTTTCCCGAAGGACCACCAGCTCCTCCTGAAGCTGGGACATGGCCTCCACCGTCCTATGTACCACGGGGTCTGGACCTGGTGACCCTGACAGGCTTGAGCACCTCCTGATGCCAAAGAGCCGCCCACCTACAAGCAAAGTAGTGGCTGATCAGCACAAGAGTGGAGGCCTGCCTGAAGGAGGAGGGTGGCCATCACAACAGGGCGCACCATTGGTGGGAAGACGATGCAAGGTCTGAAGGCTATGGCAAAATGGCCTTTCAGGGGACCTCCAGGTCTGCCTTGGGGAAGCCACTTCAGCAGTAGCTTCTGGGGACAGAACTGCTCAAACTAAGACTTAGGAATAGTTTTTACTGAATCCCCTGAATGCTGTGTGTTCCAGGCCCAAAGGGCTAGTGCCTCTCAGTGCTCAGTCTCTTCCACAGGGAAAGAAAGGCAGCTCACTCACAAATGGCTTTTCATGCTGTCACGTCTCTCAAGAGCACAGCGGAGGGACTGGAGAGATGGCTCAGAGGTTAAGAGCACTGGCTGCTCTTCCAGTGCCCTGAGTTCAATTCCCAGCATCTACATGGTGGCTCACAACCATTGGTAATGAGATCTGGTGCCCTCTTCTGGTGTGGTGGACAGGGACATGCAGGCAGAACACTGTATACATAACAAATAGCACAGCTTTCCCAACTGCTCTGTGGGCAGTGGTCACCTGTCTGTGGGGGAGGGGCAAGGTGAGGAGAGTGTGTAAGAGCAACCCATCAGAGCCCTGACAGACCACAGCCTGGGACAGGAGCGGCCAGGCACTCTTAGGTTGATGGACCACTCATGCATGAGAAAGAGACATCCTCAGCCTGAGTCCTCCCATCCACACCTTCCACTGTTCTGCCATCGGAAAGAATGGGAGACACAGGGCAGTGATCAGTGCTTGTTCCAAAGAACAGGAGCACGGCCTATGCACTGGGGAGCCAGCGGCAGTCCAGGGGGACAAGAGAAGGCTTTGCCTTCTCCCCTCAGGAGCTCAAGAAGGACCCCGCAAAATGTCTGAAAGTGCAGAGGGCTGGTGCTAGCTGGTGAGTCTCCCACCTTGATGAGGCCTTAGCTTCTGCTTTCCCAGAGGTGAGGGGCCTTCCTGTGCCTGACCCCACAAACAGTACCCTTGACTACAGTTCTGCAAAAGCCCAAGAGCAATGCAAGGAAATTAGGGGTAGCAGCTGCTAAGCTGCTGGGGTAAGAGGTTCTGCTTCATGGGTGTGGCTGGGGTCCCCTCCTTCCAGAGAGCTGGACAATCTGTGGCCTCAGCTGTGTGGCTTTGCATGTGACACAGCATGAAAGTCACACAGAGCTGGCCCAGCCTCTGATCTATTCTAGAGGCAATAAGGGCAGCCCGATGCTTCTAGGCTAGCACACGGGGCTGCCACGGGTGACATGTGATCAGCATGGTCACAGACTTCATTGGTGCTGGACACAATGTGCTGGGCTTGAGTCACATGGGAGGGACCCTGCAGGCTCTTCCTATGTGAAGCAGGGTTACAATGTGATGAGCCCAAAAGCAGCCCTGGAAAAAGAGCTGGGATCTCACAGATAGCACAGGTGTGAGTGACCACCACAGGCCTCAGTAGTCCCGGAAGGCCCTGTGCCCGACTTCAGCATGATGCCCTGTGCAGGGGATCAGGAGTTAAGTGGCTCCTGCAGAGTCATGGAGCGTGGAAGACACACTCTTGAAGAAGCTAAAGAAGGTCTGAGAATGGGGGGAAGGTGGGAGAGGTGAGGCCCCGGGTACTGGAGCAGAACAAGCCCTGTGCTAGGGAAGCTACCCCTTGACAGGTTAGTTTTTAGAAGCACACCCACCACCACAGGGCCCAGGGCTCAGGTTCTGTGCCAATCTCACTGCTAGGAGGGCCTATTCTTCCTCCTCTGGGCCTGTCCCACCTGGCTGGCCAAATGCTGGCCATTTTGAAACCCTGGATGCCCATTGCTCAGCTGGACCCTATGCCAGCTCTGAGTCTAAGTGGACCAGGGCTCGTGCACAACAAACGGGCACTAGCCTAGACTCAGAAGAGGGACTGACCTCCTCAACAACCACAGAAGTTCAGACACACAGACTCTGGGAAAAACCAGCACCTTTCCCCCACACTCCTGGCCTTACCCTGAGGCTGCCTACCAGGCTCTTCCTCAGTGAGCACTTGCCTGTACTTACTATGGAAAACTCAGAGGCTGACTACAAAGGGGCAGCTCTAGGTGCCCTAGGACAGAGGATGATAAACCGCAGGCTGTTTTCTGAGCCTGAAGAGGGGTGGGGGGGAGGGGAACACACAAATCCCTGCCCTCCAGGTCCTCTGACAGACACAGCCAGGCCTTGGCTGCAGGCACCAATGGCGTCTGGGAGGCTGCTCCTGGGCCCTGCTTTAGATGGGTGTTTGCAAAAGACAAAAAGAAGGGAAATCCAACCCCAGGCTCCAGTGGCCAAGGTCTCTTATCACTGGGTGGAGCCCTGGCGGCCCTGGGACAGGGGCAGGGATAAGAAAGAGGACAGGAACATGGCTGTCCCTAGATCTGGAGGAAGCTGTCCAGGGTCTCAAGTTCACATCAGGTGGCCAGACTGGCTGAGCCACCTCCAGCTGGGGGACAAGGTCCCAGACAGCTGGGACCCCACAGAAGCCTTCATCCTGAGGAGTGCCGAGGTGGGGCTGACCTCCTTTACCTGTGTTTTCTACATTCATGGCGCCACCAGCTTCTGGGGCCTCCCAGTCCCGCCTGGGGGCCGGCGCCTGCCTCTTCAGGAGCTTGTCTTCTTTCGTCCCCTGACTCTTGCTCTTGCACCCCTTGTCCTGCAGGGCCTGCTGCCAAGACACAACCAGAATCCTCTCGTGAAGGGGACTGTGCTGCAGAGGGACCCTCGCCCTGGGATGGTGAGCATTCTGGCCCCAGAGACCAGCAGTTTGTCTCCACAATGGAGGTGAGGACAAAGAGGCCTGCCTGGGATCTGGAGAAGCCAGGCTAACTTTCCCACAGGAAGATGGTAGTGATTTATTCTTGGGCCCCACAGTAAGCAGCCTTCACACCAGTAAGAAAGGTTCGAAGTAAAGTACAGTCCCTGGGTAAAGCTGGTGCTATCCCTGTAGGCTGAGGCTGGGGGGGGGGTGTCACCAGCATATGAGCAACTATCCAGTCTGCTATACACACAGCAGGCTTGGGGCAACCCTCCTGTAGTGCCATCCTCGGCAGCACCTTGGCAGACAGCCTCCTACCTAAGGATGACACCCCCAGGTCCATCCGACCAGGAGAATGACCACCCGGACTCCTTCATGCTGTCCCATGGGGCTATCCAGGGACAATACGACCCCATGTCCTGGTCAGAGGACTGAGGCCACACTAGCTGGGCTGGAGCAGACAAGCAGAGGGGCAGGAAAGGGGTGCTTTATTCAAAGACATCCTCGATAGCTCACAGAAAAAGGCACCAAGCTACCGTCAGAACAGTGTGGGAAGATGTTATCACGTTTGAGAGTCACATACAAGATACAGATGAACTGGACAGCTGTCTGTGTGTGCTCAGCTCAGTGTCGGGTGTGCACAGAGACCCACTGAGAAGGAAACACAAGCACTTTAAACTTGGGGGATCGAAGGAAAGTTCACAGTAGGAGAAAAGCGAAGGCAGAGGACAGACAGGGACTTCCTGGTCATTCTGGAGAGGTCTGGGGTTTGAATTTTTCACCTTAAAAACACAGTTTGGTTTATTTATGTCCATGGAGGTATCAGGAAAGAGGCTTTTTTTATTTTTGTGCTCTCTCAAGCCAAGTGTTACTCATATATGGTTTCACTCTGTAGCCCTGGCTGGCCTAGAACTTACAGAGCTTACAGAGATCCATCTGCCTTTGCCTTCTCACTACTGAAATTTAAGGTCTGTGCCAATACTACAGGCCAGGTGCAATATATATATATATTACTGCTCAGTACAGGGAGGGTGAAGCCCGGTGAGACGGCATGTTTCCTGCATGCTATGTGGCTGTGGACAAACTCTGCACCCTCTCAGTAAGCACTGTTCTCTCAGTCTACAGCACTACCCTCTAGTGCCAGTGTCAGGCCAATGGCCACACACTTACAAGTGCCCGACATACAATGAAGACACACAGATAGGTCGGTTTATAATTTCTCTACTCTCCACTAGTTTACCTTGAGCATCAAAAGGCCAATCAAAAGAACTGCAGAGTAAAAGCAATGGGCAGGTGCCTGGTTAGCCACACCCTCAGCCTCTTTCTCCCTCATCTTCATATTTAGGGAAATTCTCCTTGGCTTAATTTTGTCCCCACCCTTCAACCAACTGCCACACCATCTCAAGCACGTTGTGGGAGGTGGGGGTGGCAGGGACGGCTGCTGGAAGTTTCCATTTGCCTTCAGACAGGAGCAAAGGTTATACTATTTCTGGGCTGCAGGCCGACGCAAAGGAAGGACAGACATCCCCAGGGGCTGGAAATTTCGGCACTGCCTCTGGGGGTACAGCTCCGGTCTTAGTTGCTGGAGTGATTGAGTCTATGACCTCCAGGTCACGTCACCATGCTTGGGACACACTTCAGCACACATCTATACCCATAACATGGCAGAGCTCGGCAGGGGCCGGAAGGACATGAACTTGGGAGCCGTCCTCAGCAGAACTGCTGAGCCCAGGCCTCCACAGCAGCCACAGCCCAGCACCCCATAATCAAAGCTCAAGAACAGGGCCACCACCCAGCTGAGCTGCAGCTCCTGACCACAGCCTCCTGATTTAACTTCCCTCTGTTTTCCTTAACTGCTGTCTCACCAGACCCAATCTCCTCAAAGACCTCATAAAGAAAAGAAGTATGGGTGGCTCAACTCCCGAAGATTCTCACAAGAACCAAGAAACACCTGAAACAAAGGCTGTGCCTGTCTGAAACACCATTGCTCCTGGGGTCCTGCCCAGAGCAGCAGATCAGGGTTGCCACTGCTGGAGGGAGGGAGGGAGGGAGGATGTGTTCCCCAGCACCCACCCTGACTTCCGTCTACACTGGCTTCATCCCAGCTCTGCACAGCAGCTACTCAGAAGAGCAGGATGTGAGGCCACAGGAGCTGGGAGAAAAAGCCAGGCATAGTGGCTTACGCTGACAGCCACGGTGCACAGGAATATGAGGCAGAAGTCCAGAGGGAGTCCCTGCTTAACATATATCAAGGGACTGTGAGTCCTCTCTATTAGGGAAAGCCAGATAACCTGACAGTTCATCCTGAAGTTGTGCTCCTGGTGTTCCCCATGTGTTCACGCACCTGAGGTCACTGGCAACTCTCTGGGGCCTCTGTTGGGGTGTCTGTCTTTGCTCTCAACATCCCTCTTTCCCCTCTCAGCAACCTGACACCTGCGCTAAGGTGCACTGGCCCAAGGCAGACAACCCAAAAATATCTCTTCAGCAAATGCACATATTAAAATACTAATTCTGGAGGGCTGAAGAGACCACTTAAAGAGTTAAGAGCACAGGCTGCTCTTCCAGAGGACCCAGGTTCAATTCCCAGTACCCACATGGTGGCTCATGACCATCAGTAACTCCAGTCTGAGAAGACCTGACACCCTCTTCTGGTCTCTGCAGTCAGCAGACACACATGCGGTACACAGACATATATGTGCCAAACACACATACACATAAAAATAAATCTTAAAAAATATACCAATGTAGGTTGTACTGGGTGGTTTTGTGTGTCAACTAGACACAGGCTATAGCGTCATCAGAGGAAGGAGCCTCAGCTGAGGACATGCCTCCTTGAGATTCAGCTGTACGGTATTTTCTCATTTAGTGAGGGCCTGGCCATAGTGGGTGGTGCCATCCCTGGGCTGGTGGTCCTGGGTTCTATAAGAAAGCAGGATGAGCAAGCCAGTAAGCAGTCCCTTCCATGGCCTCCTCATCAGTTCCTTCTTCTGGGACCCTGCCCTGTTTGAGTTCCTGTCCTGACTTTGTTCAGTGATGAACAGCAGTGCTGAAGTGTAAACTAATAAATTCTTTCCTCTCCACCTTGCTATTTGGTCATGGTGTTTGGATGCAGCAAAAGAAACCCTAAATCAGTCACAGGCACTGGAGAGATGGCTCGGCAATTAAGAACACTTGCTGCTTTTGTAGAGGACCTAGGTTCTCAACACCCATATAGGAATTCAGTTATCTAGTTCTAGACAGGGAGTGTTAGCAGATCTACTGAAGAGCTGTAGAGAACCTAGATTTAGTCTCAGATCCCTAGTTACGGGGATCTGATTGCTTCTGGCATCCTCAGGCAGCAGGTAGCACATATACATGGTGCATATACATATATGTAGGTAAACATTCAAATACATGAAAATAGAGCTAAAAACAAATGCCATACCAAAGTAATAAATACAGCTGGGTGGCTGTAGAGATGGCGGCACATGCCTTTAATCTCAGCATTTACAAGACTGAGTTGGTAGATCTCTGTAAGCTTAAGGCCAGACAGGACTAAATAGTGAGATCCCATCTTAAAACAAGGCAAACAGTACCAACAAACTAATCTGAGCCAGCCAGAGGGCTCACTGGACAGAGACACTTGATGCCGAGTTCCCATCCGCAGACCCACAGGGGCACTGTGTTGCACTCACACACAGGGAGTGTCAAATATTGATGGCACAACCTCTTGAACATCAACAGAGCTCACTGTACTCAGAGATAACAGCCAGGGCAGATGCGGAGGATACTGCCATCACCACTGTCCTTATTCGGTGTTGATGGGATGAACCTAAGCATCACGAATGCCAAACAAGTGCTCCAGTGCTAACCCATACACACAGCCCAATTATAGTTTACGGTAAAGCTTAAGTGGAATATTATGCAGTGGTTAAGAGAATGGAGATGGCTCTCTATGACTGATGTGTATGAAGAAATCTCCAAGATGACTGTAAGGGAAACAGCACATCGCAGAATAATATGTAAAAGTACATATGAAAACCAATCACTGGTGGTGCAGGTTAGGAAAAAGGATGAAAGGGAGCCTCTCACTGGAGTGTAGAAGGACCCCAGGGGCATGCATCCCCTAGGGACTGTACTGTGAATTCTTTCAATTCTTTACACCATTTGGTTGGGTTTGAGGGTGGGTGAGAGAGCTTCTCTGTGTAGCCCTGGCTGTCACAGAATTGGCTCTGTAGACCAGGCTGGACTCCCATCTCTACCTCCTGAGGGCTGAGAGTAAAGGTGCTCCCACCACCTTTTACATCTCTTTATACATTGTAACCAAGCTGACTGTGTTCAGTAGCTCAGATCTCTGCCTACTGTGTGTCCAGCAGCAAGTTAGTCAACCTCTCTGAGCTTTGAGCCTCCATGTCCTCATCTATAAAATCCATACTAAACAGTAGCTTTCTGTGGCGACCTACGATCTAATGCCTGTGTTCCAAAACAGCACTGAATAAAAACCACTATTTCTTTATTATTTCTACTGTCAAAGCCTCCCCCCACCATAGACAATAAGTATGCCTTTTTAAAGTCAATGATAACCAGAGGAAAAATCTCCCCATCCCCCCACATCTCCTTCTAGACTTTTCTTTCTTTTCTTTTTTTTTTTTAAACTTTGTGAGACAGTCTCTCTGCTTTAAACTTGCTTTGTAGACCAGGTTGGGCTCAAGTTCACAGAAGATATCTGCCTTCCTCTGCCTCCTTAGAGGATTAAAAGCATGCACCATGCCCACCCTGGCCTTCCCTTTGATTCTTCAAACAAGGGAACACTGGCATTGTCCACATAGGAATAAACAGCTCCCCCAGACTGGCCTGTTTTCCCAATATCTTCTCCAGCTCCACACATCCTAGCATCAGCCTAACTTCCCACCTCAGCTAGGGTGTGGCTGAAAAAGCTCCAGTCACCTCCTAAGAGATCCTCCCTGAGATAGACTAAAATGAAACCTGTTGTATTCACACAGGCTCTCAGAAGTGAGCTGCAAAGGCCTAGCCAACAGGTGCCTGGCAGGTCCCCAGCTCTTCTCCTTGCCAGAGGACCCAGCACACTGGCCACAGTCACACTCGCCCTGCAGCTGATGACCCACGCTTACCTGAACTGTGAGGTAAAGTCTGTGTGGACTCCTCGGGCCAGGCCAGTCCACACTGAGGGCCCGACACTGTGCCAGGGATGGGCGAGCTGCAGTCCGGGTGCTCAAGTCTTCCTCACCACCAGTTAGAATGTCTTTTCCACGCCCTGTTCCAGGACAGACAGAGACAGGGAAATGACAGACTGTTGGCCCAAGACCATTGGCCAAAAAGGGAGCTGAGCTCAGATTTTGCCCTCCCTAACCTGCCAAGCGGAGTCTCATGAGGCCTCACAAGCTCTCCCCACACAGAAGCACAGGTAGAGACAGATTGAGACTACCTGATTTTCTTAGCAAAAGGGACACTGATATTTTCCTGAGGGGTACTCAAGACCCTACTTGGGGCTCTCCGGTTGCCACAGTGGCTTTTGGGGTCTGTACTTGTTCATCAGCTCCTCTGCAGAGAACAGCAAGAATCCAGGACACTGAGTGAACTGTACATGGGACACAGCTTTATTACCCAGGCTGCCTCTAGGTGGCAATTTCTCCCTTGCCTTCATTAAGACCAAACCCACACTGGGTGGCCTGGTCCCTGCTCTTTCCAGAAGTGTACCTGGGAACAGCTAACATACATCCTCTGGGGCCTCTACTGGGGCAGGACACACGCCCCCTCCTGTTTGGCCAAGGGGAGAAACAGTACCGGCCTTACTGTCAAAATACACAGCCACAGGCTGGAGACATGGCTCAGCCAGAGAGCACATGCTGCTCTTGCAAAGGACTGGAGTTTGTTCCAACTGTCTAAGTCCAGCTCCAGGAGAACTGATAATTCTGGACGCTGGAAGTGCCTGTGTTCATGTGCTTTTAACTACACAGAGATGGATAAATAAATAAATAAATAAATAAATAAAACTAAAAGAATAAATATTTTTTAAAAAATCAATAAATGTAAACTTTTCCACCAGGCACATGCTTTTAATTGTAGCACCCAGAAGACAGAGGCAGGCAGATTTCTGTAAGTTCAAAACTGGCCTGGTCTACAAAGCAAGTTCCAGGCAGACATAGTAAGACCCTGTGTTTAAAAAAAAAAACAGCCATGACCCTGACCCTGACCCTGACCCTGGGATAAACTAATATCCTGAAGGTATGACCCCATGGTGAGGATCAAAGAGGAATTAGGCACAACAAGATCCATAGATATCACATTTGGATTCCAATTGTCATCACAACCACCCAGAAAAGTGGAGGACAGTCCCCTGTGACAGGCAGAAAACCAGAAACCTGAATAGTTAACAATATGCCTAGTGTCACACGGGCTTATATTCAAATCCCATGTGCCAGCCAACTCTGGCTGACCATCCATCTCAGGATGACAATAAGACCAGCAGGGGATATTTGGAGGGGCTGGGGTGAGCCTTGACTGAGACTCTTAGGTGCCAAGCCTGTGCCTGTCACAGACGGGGGTTTCAGTGGACCTTTATCTTAAGTTTATAAAGTCATTAGAAGCCTCTAAAAGATCTGTACTCACCACACACACACACACACACACACACACACACACACACATACAACACACACACACACACACACACACATAGATGAAGAAAGTGAGTTTTCTAAAGTGAAATGTTTGTTTTACCAGGAAAGTCATACACATTTTTATTACCCCGGGAACAACCTTGTAGAGACCATCTTTTGCCCCTTTCAAAGGACCAGTTCTGACGACCCACAGAGCCATGAAGGTTCCCAGGGTAAAAGGAGGTGGCCAGCCCCGGCCAATCACGGAAGCTTGGAGAGCTAGAAACCACTGCTTGGCCACCACTGGCCAAGTGAACATGTTACAGTTAGAAAGGGTGACAACAGGAATTTGTTATGGGCCTTCTCTGGGCCTCAGTGTACCCCTCGTCTGTGTACTAAGGAGCTTAGACCCCATGGTCTCATGGCTCAGAAGGTCAGGCTGGTTATCTGATTAAGAGCAAAGGGCAGCAAGCCCCTTAAGGCAGCTCTCCTGGATAACCCTGCCTTCCCACACAAGCGGGGCACCCTGCCTACCTGCCCACACAGAGCTGGGGAAAGGGTCAAGGTAGCTCCTCACCCCACACTCAGCCCCTATCCCGAACAGAGGAGCGGCTGGCTCCTTGACAGCCTCAGCACCTGGGTGACCCAGAAAGCTGACTGCTGACGACAGGTCCCTAGGGTAGAGCAGGGCCCAGGTTCCAGGACCCTCTTGATAGAGACCTGCTGGTAGGATCGCTTTGAAAGCAGCCTTGGCTGTGTCTGACACCTAAAACCCTAGGCCTGGCACCCAAAGTCGGCGGGACAACACTGCACCCTTCACTCCTGTCCAGGGCAGCCTGGAGGAATCAGGTGTAGGCGCTGAGCAGGGTACCCAGGTCAGCCACTTCAACCTACCTTGTTTACCGGCCTCCAGCTGATATTAGAGAGCGCCCAAGTGAGATCTCAGAGCCCCTGCCCTGGTTCAGCTGGCGGGAATGGAGCTGATGCCGCGCTGCTATGGACTGTTAAAGTTTAACCGGCCCCAAACCTTCTCTTCCTCCCCGGCTGGACGCAGGCAAGGAGCACCGGGTGACGCTGCGCCGCGCTGCGCTCCACGCCCAGCCGGCTCTGAGCTGCTGGCTACCCTGTAATTACCTGACAGCTCTGACTGAGTTTAGGAACCGCGAGAAACCTCAGTCTCATCTCTGGGATCTGGAGGAAGGAAGGGAAATGAAGAGGCATTCTAAAAATGCGGACTCACCAGTTCTCAATCTCCCCTGGCCGGTGTGTGGGAAAGGGCGGGCGGCTGGGCTGGCTGGGGCGGGGCGAGCCATCCCAGGCTTGGGCTCCTGGACCCGGCCCACTCTCCACAGGCCCCGCAGTGAAGGCGTGGCTCCCAAGTTCCACGTCCTGCGAGACGGGACCATGGCCCGGGGCTCAGCAAGCTCCTCTGGGTGCCGGGCAGCCTGCGGAGAGAACAAGCCGAAATGGGTTTAAGAAAGATGGGTAGCCCATAGGCTGTGCCGTCTGGAGGGTCTGCAAACAAGGGTTCCTGGTACCCAGGATAGCAGCCCCAAGTGTAGCCACCCCTAAGGGCCCCGGGGCTCGCAGGAGGGTGCTCGGTGCTGACTGTGACATTTCCGGGTGGGCCAGGAGCGAATGTCAGTGTGTCTGCCATTCACTGTGATGATCTTCAAGAGGGCACACTGGGCAGCAGCCCCAAACCGAGAAACTCCAAACCTATGCTTCTAAGCAGTGTTAAGTTTAATCCTTTTCCTCCATGACATCTCATTTCCTAATTGCACTCAGCTGCTTGCTTAAGTCTCAGCCTTACGGCTGTGTCCTAAACCAGTGGCCCAGCAGCTAATACTGCAGACAATTAGCATCTCACTGAGGAGGGGCTCAAAGAGGGCTGGCTTAGGGCCAGAGGCAAGCTGGGTTTACGTTCAGCAAACACTCAGAGCCAGTTCATTCACACTTTCAAGTAACTCGGTCCTGAGGGTGTGGCAGGCACCCTGCCAGGCATTCATTCAGTGCTCTTTCATAGTCATTTATTGAGTGCCTACTATGTGCTGGCCACTAGCAGGAGTCATCTGATTAAGAGAAATGGGTCCTCAAACGTCCAGTCAGAAGAGAACAAACCTTCAATAACCCTTCACAGCGTTAGGTAAAGGGTTACTCAAAGTGGTGTTGAAAGCTTTTAATCCCAGTACTTTAGAGGCAGAGATCTCTAAGAGTTCAAGGCCAGTCAGGGTTAGTTACATAGTGAAAGCCTGTCTCAAAAGCAAACGTACACAGTACAAACAGGTTACAGGGAGGTTAGAGAGGGGTGATGGGAAAACCAGTTCAGGATGGAAGTGAGCAAATGGACAGAGTTCAAGCACAAATTTTTGGATTTGGAGTTTGTTTTGGGGGGGCTGGTTATTTGAGACAGAGTCTCACTATGTAGCCCAGGCGGTCCCTGAATCACCATCTTCTTCACTCAAAAGTCTTTATTGAGAACCTACTGTGTGCAGAGCAGCCTCAAGAACACTTAAGCTGACCAGACATTTATTTGTCCCAGATTCAGACCTCGATGGCAGTTGCAGAAGTAAGATCAGCTTACAGAGACATCATGGAGTCAGGGTTTAAGACTGCATTAGGCACTCAAGGAACCTCCTACAGAAGACCACAGTGGACCACACTCAGTCTCTCTACCACTCACTGTACTGACCACCTCTGGGCCAGGCAGCAGGACGTGTGATGAACAGGCTCTGTCTCCCCACCCTCTCTGGCTCCCTGATAGCTTACTAAATGAGTATCCTGAAGTTCGAGCATGCACACACATGCACACACACACACACACACACACACACACACCCTGGAAAGGAGGACAGGCTAGCCACCAAGACAAGACTAGGGTGGGGGTAACTGAAGGAGGGAGGTCAGATGCCAGGAGCTGCCCAGTGTATGCACAAAGTCCTCAGAAGTGGCTAGAGGGCAAGTCAGGTGGCCAGAGCAAAGTAAAGAAAGCCCTAGAGAGACCTGAGTGGGGGCTCACGCCTACCATCCCAGCACTCAAAGGCTGCAAGTTCCAGACCAGCCTAGGCTGCAAAGCAAGTTCAAAGGAATTGGAGAGGGCCTGGGAGGCAGCTGTTTCCTTCTTTCTGGGAAGTTTAGCTAGGATGGGAAGATGAGCTGAGACAGGAGACAGGTGGCATGTGGGGTAGACAGAGGGGCAGAAACAAAGCATGGAGAGGCAGAAGAGAAAAGCAAGAATCAGGTCAGAGACTGAAGACCTGAGGTCCGATGCTTACAGGGCCAAATACTGAAGATAGACAGTGTGGCCATGGTCTCTTCTTCCTTGACTGAAGATGATGTGGGGTCCCTGCTGGGAGGGGGACAGGAATGTGGGACAGAGGCTTAGGAGGATGCTGATCCATGTAAGTAGAGGCATGTGAGGTGGAAAAAGGAAGAGGAGCAGGTACAAACTGCGCCCCCAGCAGCCTGTCACAAAGCTGGGCATAAAGCCAACCCTGCAGGCCGGGGAAGGGGGATAGAAGGACCATGCTCTGCAGGTGGCCGTTAGGACCAAGGATTCCAGGGGACATCAGCTCAGTCTAGGACAGCAAAGGAAGGAGACCATACTGGGCTAGCAGGAAGGGAAGTTGGAGAGGCAGGCTGAAGAAAGAGGAAGGGTGTGTGCTAGATCCCCAAGAGGAAAAGGCAGCTGAATTTAGCAGCTGGAAACCCTGGAGTGAGGTCAGGAATATCAAAGAACTCAAACAAACCTAGGGTTCTAAGCCCAGAGAGAAGCGCATACATTCTCCTTCACAAGTGTTTGATCTGGGGTCCTGAGGGCTCTATTAATCTGCCACCTAGGAGAATTAATCAGCTAATCTTTGTCCTAACATCTCCACATATAACGTGATGAAAACTACACTTCACAGGACTGGTGTAAACATTAGACAATGCACGGATGAAGTGTTGGCCTGTACAAAGTACTCAAGATGCTATCCTTTTGGTGGACTGTCCCATTGGTAGGTGAATGCAGAAGCCAGCTGGGGGAGGGGCATGTGCCTCCCTGGCTTTAGGCCAGGATGGTAGAGCTAGGCCCTGTCCTATACCAGACACAGTGCAAAGACTAGAGGGTAGACATCATAGTCACTTATACACCACTGCTGGAAGACAGCTTGGTTCTCCTGGGTGAGCATTTTTTAAGTGTCTAGACTGGGCTAGGTTTTCCCTGGCATACAGAACATGTTCTAGGGAATCCAGACGTCCAATTCTCTGCTCCCTGGTACCCATACAGACAGCAGAACTCACTACCTCATACCCTGAAGTCCAGCCACATAGATACACTGAAGCAGTCTGGGGCTGCATTCCTAGCAAATGACTTTCTCTGGCCAAGGAGACAGCCCCTTTATGAAGGGCATGGGGCGGGGTGGGGGGCGGGGAGAGGGAAATCCTACCAGGCAAGGAAGGGCACTCACCCAATCTGGGGCTGGGGCAGAAGGACACTTAGGAAGGTGAGGGGCAGTCCCAATGCCCAAGTTTGAGACACGCATTAAAGGTGTGTGTGGTGGCGGGGGGACGGCAAATATACTTAAGAATTTAAATCAGCTTCCTCTTTAAACTGTCTCAGGAGCGGGCCTTTCACAGGCAGAGTTCTGCGGTTACTTGCAGTAGAAAGGCTGAAGGGGACGGTCAGCTTCTGGGTTCCCCTCCCTGCAGGGATTCCTCTGCTGCAGCTGTCAAAGACTTGATTCCTCGGGGCTCGTGAGAGTTCTCCCTGAGGCCTTTCCTCCTAACCTTAGGGACTGGCACCCCATCTCAGGCCTGGCCAGAGAAAGCAACTACCCGGGGACGCAGAGGGAGGGAGGGAGGGCCCAAACTGCAGCCTTCCTGGGATCGATCGACCCCTGCAGGGGAAGGGGGCGCGCTGGTAGACACGCAGCTCCCAGGTAGGCTCTGCACATTCCCCACCAATGAAATCCCAAGCGGGTCTAGGCTGTGCGACCCCAGAGGCCGACCCACCCTCAAGCCCAGGTCCCAGCGAGCATCTCCAACTGGACGACGCATGGGACCCCACGCAAGCCGGGTCCCTGGGGCCGGGTCGCCGCGCCCGCTGTGGATCGGGACAGACAGAGGGGTCCCCGGGCAGGGTAGGCGCGGCGCGCCGGGAGGAGCCCATCCTAGCTCGTTCTAGCCTGCCCCGACCCCGACTCACCGGCCTAGCGGAGACAGGATCCCAGCGTCCCCGCAGAGCCCAGGGCTCGGCCCGCTCCGGCCGGCCCGCGCGAGGCAGCTCCACGCCACGCCGCCGCCGCCTCCTCCTCCTCGGCCCGCCCCGCGCCCGCCCCTCCCGCACTTTCCACAGGAAATGATTAACTCAGGCCGCGGCGCGTTCCCATGGCAACGGGCTCGGGAGGGGGCACGCGCACTCTCGCGCACGCGCCTGCCCCGGGCGCATGCCCCCTCTACTCCTACCCCCAACACAGGCTGGTCCAGCCTATGTGCTCACCCCCGGTGCACGTGCCCTGGGCACACCTGCCTGTGCCTTTGAAGCAGCCTCTCACCCTCCACTGCACACACCGCGTGCCTGCACACTCGCCCTTATCCAGCCCGCAGGAATGCAGGCCTCTCCTTCCCACCCAGGTGTTAACATTGGGAACCCGTTACACTCACCCTCAAACGGTTTGCACGCCGCCCCTAACCCAGGTGTAGAAGTTTCACGCACTCGAGCTAAAATTCACACACATCCAGCACACAAACATCTTAATGAATACATTTTCTCATTCTAGCACACTCACATGCTGTTGCACACGAGATCAAGCATATACACACGTCCACCTGCTCTGCTATGCGGGCATATTCTCTCTCTCTCTCTCTCTCTCTCTCTCTCTCTCTCTCTCTCTCTCTCTCTCTCTCTCTTCTCTCTCTCTCTCCAGCTGCGCCCCTTTTCCCCAGCCAATGAGCATCTTTTTGAGCAGCCTGGTTGGGGTTTATTAAGGTAACACATTCCCTTAAACTGCAGCCAAACAGCTCTGAGTGCAACAGCCCCCAATCTGTCTTTAAAAGCTCCTCCTGGGGCTCCTGGAAGCCTCAGAAGAGGCCTGGGGGAGAGCAGGCCCAGCCAGCCAAGAGAGACAGCTGACCCAGAGGAACTACTCTGTTCTTTGTCTCCCAAACAGAGAAGCATTCATTTCAGCCACAGCATGCCCACTCGAGGCTGCGGAAGGAGAAAGTGGCGCAGGAGCCGATCTAGCAGAGGCTGATGGTCCCCAGATAACCTGTAGAGTAGGGGGTCTGCCCCTTCAGGCTTGGCAAGGATGGCTGAGAGGGCCATGAAGCCTCAGATGGACCTGTTTCCTGCTTCTGTTGCTGAGACATGTGACTGGGAGCCAAGAATCTGGACCAAGACCAGGGAGAGGGCATGCGCCCCCCAGAGTGCCTTATATTTGAATAGGACAGTATGAACTGTCTCCTTTACTGGAGGATCTACTCGTGAGGCAGGGGGTTGTCAGTCATTAAAGTTTGCAAAAACCTTGTCTTGCTTTAAGGGTCGGACACTGACATTAACTTCAGCTTCCTTATAGCAAAGCCAGTCAGTTTTTTTTTTTTAAATTAATAAAAACATTGTTCTCTTTTCTCCAATTACAAAAGTAATGGATGTTCATTCATTGTAACCATAATTCCGCCCACTGGGAATAAATGCTGCCAACACTTTATTTGGTGCACATAATAGACACCATTTATTGAGCGTGAACATAGTGCCAGGCACTGTGCTGAGCTCTTTGGCCACAAGGATCCTGTTTGATCCTGCTCAGCTCTGGAGGTGGGCACATCCTATGTCCACTTGGTCAAGAGAGGCAAAGTTCTCAGGCAAACTCAGAAAGTGTCAGAGCTGAGGCTCTGCCTCCAGTAGAAATGTATGCATATGCACCTTACACAGAGTGCTTCTGTATGGGCACGGGAAGCACCAGCCATGGAAAAGTGGAGATTGGGGCATTAGGAGGAAGCATTCTTCAAATTCCAGCAAGGCTCTAGCTTATAATATAACAACAATTTGTTTAATGGTTATGAAGAATTAAGAATTCACACTCTGCTGGTCTTGGCACAGGTCTGTCATCCTAGCCTCTGGGGAGGCTGCTGACAGGACAAGAGTACAAAGTCTGCTGGATACCGGAAACTGCAAACCAACTCCCTTTCCTGGGTGGTTTCAGTAGAGGCTCCCAGCTCTCCCCTAACCATGGGAAAAGTGGAAGACTTCCCAGAATCCTGGCCATGCTAACCAGGTCAGGCCTTCACAGCCTCTGACCTTGATGTTTCCTGCCCACTTTAGAGATGGTGCTGTCTAGGGCCAGATAAAAGGTGGTGGCCGGAACACCGCAACCTACACCCACATCTGCAGGGCAGGGTAGGTGCTCAAAGGGCACAAGAGCCATAACCCTCACGTCTATCAGACATATCCAAGGGCCTAAGAGCTCTTCCCCAGAGGCAAGCAGACACCTGCTGTGATTTCCCTCCCTTTCTTCTAGTAGCCAAAGTCCACCACAGATAAGCAGACAAGATTGTTCAGCCTCTGGAAGTCTATTGGCCAGTCACCATCAGGCTTCACAAATGCCCCAAGGAGGCCTCATTCCTTTACCGCCCCCCATCTAATCAGTTCTAGATGACCTTCTGAAGGTCCAGCAAGCTCACTTTCTCTTTCACTCACAGGCCCCAGCAGGCAGCAGAGGACTCCCTATCCCTACCGGTGGCCCCCACCACCCCCACCGCCAGGGCCGTCTCTGTGGCTCGGCCTGTCAAAACCACTGCCTCCCTTTCTAGACTTCACAACCTCAAAAACTTCAGCCTAATGCCTGGTTTCACATACATGATAGCTGAGTATATGTGGTCAGTAGGATCCAGAGAGCAGGGTGCAGAAAACATACCCAAATAGACTGCCTCCCGTGAAAATGAAGTATCATTCCTAGCAGACAGGGGGATCCTTAGACAGCTATTTCAGTATGGTCAGGAAATAAGTCCCTGCTTCAGGGGAAAGTTATTATCTTCATGCTGGAGAAACTTTAGTTTATTTCGGTTTTGCTTTGACATAGATGGGGGAGGGATTGTCTTGCTATGTTACCCAGACAAGCCTCAAACTCCTAGGCAGAAGCAACTCTCCTCCCTCAGCATATGCCTCTCTGTACCCAGGTAACAAACCCTTGAAGTAAAAGAACATTTTAGAGTTGACTCTCAAACTAACTGGTCCTGCTGAATGAAACTCACATCTTCCAATACTCCTAAAGTTGTGCATCATGAACACGGAAGGAGCTGGAGAGGACCATGTGAAGGTGAGAGCAATCTGCATCCAGCCCCACAGTGTGTTTATCCTGAGTATATTAGAAGCCAAGCTCCTTACAACACTGAGGGACAGGGACTGGACCTCTCTAAAAGCCACATTAACAAGACAGAACATTTTTCAGGAAACTCTACAAGGAGACAAGGCAACTGTTGCCCCATCCAAACCTAACTTTGAAAATCTCAGACCTCGTGGCCTTTCGCCATTTGCCTAGAGGCCTCATTAAATTGGCACTCCCCATTCCCATGAAGGCAGCTAAAAATCTACCTCTGACCTGCTGAGGAATTTGCCATTTAAATAGAGGCTTTCTCAGCCTTATCATCTCTTGTAGTCTAAAAAATGACAGGAATGCAAACACTGGGGAGATAATGTATTTAAATGCCAGGTAATAAAAAGATTTAGCAAGAATGACCCATACAAGTGGTGTGTGTGTGTGTGTGTGTGTGTGTGTGTGTGTGTGTGTGTGTATGTGTGTGTATGTGTTCACCTTTAATCTCATAAGAAATAAAAGGATTTAGCAAGAATGACCCAGAGAAGTGGGATGTGTGTGTTTGTGTGTATGTGTTCACCTTTAATACCATAAATGCCAGGTAATAAAAAGATTTAGCAAGAATGACCCAGAGAAGGGGTGTGTATGTGTATGTGTGTTCACTTTTAATCCTAGCACTATGAAGGCAGATAACTGAGTTCCAGGCTGGCCAGGGCTGCAGAATGAGACCCTCCCTCAAAAACAAACAAACAAACAAACAAACAAAAACAAAGAGTGACCCTGGTTGAGGCACAGTGGACAAGCCCTGCCCTACTTCCACAACACCTCCCAGACTCATCTTCTCAGCCAAGCACAGACGCCTAGCCTGGCCCCTCCCCCACTCACTTCCTGTTCTCGGTGTCTCAGTGCTAGATCTTTACCATCTGTGCCTCAATGCTCCCATTTCACTTCTTGCTGTTTGAAGTTTTGGTATTTGGTTGGGCTTTTGCTATGGGACAATGCTCTTGTACACTGTAAAATTTTTCACTCATATTAGTTTAATAAAATGCTAATCAGCCAACAGCCAGAAGGTAAGTATAGGTAGGGCGTCCAGACCAGGAGAATTCTGGGAAGAGAAAAGGCCCAGACACAGAGGAAGCAAGCTGAGAATGCTGGACTGAGCAAAGGTACCAAGCCACGGGGATAAACATAGATAAGAATCATGGGTTAATTTAAGTGTAAGAGCTAGGTAGTAATATGCTTGAGCTACTGGCCCAGCATTTACTATAATATTGAGCCTACAAGTCAATTATTTGGGAAGCAGCTGCTGGGTACTTTAGAGTTTCTGGTGGGACAGAAACTTCTGACTATAGGTTCTTTTTTCTTTTTCTTTACTTTTCTTTTAATGGGGCATTATCTTTAAGCAGGCCCGATGTGTTTTGAAAGCTTTTAATTAGAGGTACTTCAAGAAGGCTCATTAGATAAAGACACTTGCCACCAATCCTAACTTCAATCCCTCACACCCATGCGTGGGAGGAAAGAATTGACTCCCATAAACTGTCCTCTGACCTTCCCAATGTGCCATGGCATATACACGCCCCACCGCCACATTTACACACACACACACACACATACACACATATACACACAAACTCACACAAAATGAATCTTTGAATGTAAGGGGACTAGAAAAATGGGTGAGCAATTAAATACTTGTTCTTGAAGAAGACTAGAGTTCAGTTCTCAACACCCACGAGTGGCTGGTTCATAATCCCCGTAACTCCAGTTGTAGGGGATCTGACGCCCTCATCTGGCTGCTTCAGGCACTGCATGCATGTGATGCACAGGCATACATACAGGCAACACACACACATGAAACAACGGGAAAGAACGTAAATAAAGTTTATCTTGAGATGGTGACTTACTATGTGGCTCTCTTGCCCAGTCTTGTCACAAGGCCCTGGGTTCAAGAAATACTTCTGCCATCAGCTCCAAATACTGGGGATTTGCAGGTGTGTGTAAAAGACTATTATTTTTTAAAAAAATATATAATTATAACAGAAGCTAATGATTGGAAAGGGCTCCAAATCCCACTACCCTTTACTTAGATCATTGTTCTGGATATTTCTTTCTGATGTGAGCAGACATCAATCTATAGTAAGAGAGGACAGAGACAGTGCTTAGGAGTGGGCTCAGGGGCAGGGGGCACGCAGATGTGAAGCCTAGCTTAGGGTTCCTCTTCCTCCCTGGATCAGTTTCTTCCACACATAGGGCTACTGTTGTAATGAACCAATGAGGTATTATAGACTAGAAATATGAGCAAGCGTGGAAGGCCTTAGGCCATCACTGCCCAGGCCTGGCTGTGTCAAAATGCAAGTTGAGGTTGATAGATGACAGATTGGATGCCATTTTCTTCTCCAAACTTTTACTTTAAAAATTTTCCCAAACAATTCTTTCACTGCTTCTGTTGTTTTTCAGCAGGTCTTGCTATGTAGCCCAGGCTGCTGAGAACTGGAAATAGTCCTGCCTCAGCTTCCTGAGTGCTGGGATGTCATGGGTGCTACCACATCTGCCGACTGCATCACCCTTTACAAGATCCGCTCTTCTCTGGGAACCCTATAAAGCTGAGGTTCAGATCCCAGGAAGCATTGGTCCTCAGGAAATTAATCATGCCTTTATTTTATTTGGGTACCAGGAATAGAAGCAGAACCTCACACATCCTGCCCAAGCTCTGCCCCTCAGCCCGCCTACCTGTCTTTTTTTGTTTTGGGGATAGAATCTCATGTACTTCACAGCCTTGACCTCAGCTTTATGTTATAGCTAAGTATGGCCTTTAACTCTTGATCTCTGGATCCTCCCATCTCTGCTTCTCAAGTACTGAAATAACAGGCATGTGCAACCTTGCCCGGCTAATTGTTGTTTTCAAAATAGGGTTTCTCTGTGTAGCCCTGGCTGTCCTTGAACTCACTCTGTAGGCCAAGCTGGCCTCAAACTCAGAGAGATCTGCCTGCCTCTGCCTTCTGAGTGCTGGGTTTAAAGGTGTGTGCCACCACTGCCTGGGTTGCCTGGCTACTTCATTTGTTTTGAGAGTCTCCTGAAGCCAAGGTTGGCTTCGAACTTGCTGAGAAGAGCCTTGAACTCCTTATCCTCCAGTTACTACCTACCTTCCCAAAGCTCCCCTTTTTATTTTTATAAAAACGTGCTCTCCACACACACACACCCCTTCCTGCCCAGACAGGAGTAGGAAACAAGAGTGATCAACTTCAGGAACTTCCCCAACAGAGCCTGAGCATTTTGCCGTTGCTTTCTACAGGGTACCAGAGTGCCTCAGAACAGCTGTACCAAATTTACTCTGTTGTTGATAGCGCTTTTTGAGAAGAACCATTTTCACATTTACGGTTCTTCCCTTGGATCTGAAACGCTCTTTCTGACAGCTTCTCTGAGAGGCCCATGAAGAGAAGGCTGAGGGACGGCTGTCAAGAGCAGGTGTGTCAGGTCCGGCCGGCCGGCAGAGCTGAGGCCCAGAGTGTCAGCTGAGCTGGGAAGGTCTAGCTAAGGGTACTGGCTCAGACTTTGTTTCCCCACCTGCTCTTTAGTCTCCACCACCTTCCAGGTGCCTGTGTGACGTCCCATCACCTAGGACCCAGGAGCACCCAGGGAAACCCTGGATAGAACAGTGTTGTCAAGCAGCCAGCAACATCATTTGTGTCCCCATTCCACCCTGACACTACATTCTGGCTTCTTGCAAAATGTCAATTACCCCTAGAAAGAAAAGCCCTGGGCACTTGGGTCGGGGTGGCACGGGGTCAAGGTCGTTTCATTTTTCTAGACCACGTAGCTCCATGCCTGATTACCCTGACAATCTGGTGACGTGGCTGTCTTGGCCACCGCTGGCATTAACCTGCAGCATCGCCTGGCTGAGGCCACCGCTGCCAGCCTGGTCTGGTCCTCTGGGGGTGGCCCTTGTTTGCAAACAGCAACGGAAGTTTTGAGGCTGCTGATTAACCAGCCTCCCACGGAGCCCAGTTCTTAGTCATCCCCACAAGCCCCAACCTTCCACATGGGACTTCGCCAGCATCCAGGTGACCGGGAAGGAATGACAAGGATCCCTGTGGTTTCTGTAGCTTCCATACTTTATCTGCCAGGGCAGGGGAGGGGAGGGATGAACCTCAAGCATCCTCACAGCCAACACATGCAGGACCTGGAATGCCAGCCTCACTGTCACCTGCCCAAGGACAAGCATTCCTGACCCAGCCTGGGCTCTCCCTGCACCCCTTACCCTTATGGGGGTATGTTCGCCAGGCATGATCATTCCCATTTTAAAGGTAGGGAAACTGAGGTGCTACATTATGAGACTGGCCAGAGGGAGGACCATAAATATACATTAGGGAACTGTTGGAAGATAGCTTAGAAAGATGTAAGCGGCGGGTATCTTAAGCCATAAGCTGTGCCCTGGCCCACTGTGTGGATTGCCACCCTTTGTTGGTCTTGTTCCCACTGCCTGATAAAGAAACAGAAGACCAGGCTGGTGACCCTTCCAGTACTGTAGTGACAAGAAAGAGCTGACCACTCAGAATGGCTGGAATTGAGAAGTGGGGAGAAGACAGACCTATCCAGATGTGAGCCAAAGATGCCATGAAGGTTTGCCTTCTTAGAGGAAGGCTCAGCCCTTAGCTGCTCTCCAGTGATTCCCCCATAGGCCCAGCTATAGGGCTGGAGAAAGGTATGTGTGAAGTCACCCAAAGAGCAGGCAATAGCGACAGTGGCCAAGTGGGACCGAAAGTGTCCCTACCCCGTCTTCTACTGTTTGCCTTTCTGGGTGTGAAGGAGCTGGTGTATGTGGACCTGGGGTGAGGAAGAAGTGAAAAATGGATGGGGCTGAACTGGAAAGATCCGGTGAATCAGAGCAGAGGCTGGGTCTGAAAACAGAGAGCCTGGGCTAGCATCTCTGCATCGGGGCTCACAGTCCACTCCAGAAGGGGAGTCAGAAACACATGCAGCTCCAGTCACCGTTGGCATGCTCCATCTTGGTGACAACCCTGGGTGCTACGGGTAGGTATAGCCCTCCCAGGAACAATGCCGGCTCAAACTTGGTGAAAGATATGCTTTAGATACACTTGCCACCTTTGAAGCATCAGGCCCGGCCAAACCAATATGGCTGCCATGTACTTGCATGGTACAAATTGGGATTTCACTGCTCTTCCAGCTTCGTATCCAGAAACTCCCAGGAGCCCATCGCTACTTGGTAGGCGGGCTCAGCAGCCTTATGGCATCTGTAACGTGTGCCCAGAGGAAAGAGCTGCAAGCTGAAGCCAGAAGGCTGGCCAGACTGCTCTCCAAACACCAAAAGCCTTGCTTTGCTGGCCATGCTGCAACAGAGAGAAAGCACAGCAGATTCTCTGGGAGCACCTCCAGATGCATGTGCTGGAACAGTCCCCAGGCAGGCTAGTTCTCACACAGGGCTACATACTTCACAGAGCAGACCTTGTCCCATGGTCACTCCATAGCAGACCCTTTCACCTGTGACCGTGGGTGAAAATAGCACCTTGCAGTGGTTTCAGTGAGAAATGTGCCCCAAGGCTTGTGTATTTGAACACTGTCCCCCCAATTGGTGCTGCTGTTGGGGAGGTTATGGAACTTTCTGGACTCAGGGCCTTACTGAAGGACGTTTGTCCCTGGGGGTGGGCTCTGAGAGTTGATAGCCTTGGCCCACTTTCAGCCCCCTCTCTGCTTCCTGTTGGCAGTTGAGATGTGATCTCTCAGCTTCCTGCTCCTGATTCAAGTATTCCTGTCCTGATTCCATGTCATCCCTACTATTATGGATTCCAGTGATCTGAAACCTAAAGCAAAACAAAGTCTTTTTAAGTCACTTTTGGTCACGGTATGGTACCACAGCAACAGAAAAGTAACTAATACAACCTTCCACTATGAGGCCTTCCCTACGCTGCCCAGTCAGAAGTCAGCAGGATTTCCCTCCCTCTCTTCCACCTAGTGCTGGAGCGTGAATGGGGAGAGCTCACTGTCTCTTCCACTAGGTGGACTAGGACCCCTGATTCAGACACTCCCTACCCAATGCAGTGTGACTTTTGGCAAGGCAGCTAGCCCCTCTGAGCCTTGGTGTTATGAGTGCTGTTTACTGAGCACCTACTATGTGCTAATCCTTAAAGCATTCAGTGAGTATTTGTCATAGTTATCTTTAGTCACCAACTTCACACAGCCTAGGGTCACCTGAGAAGGGAATCTCAGTTAAAGTATTGTCCTGTGGAATCAGATTGGTCTGTGGAAATGCCTGTGAGAGATTATCTTGATTAACTGATATAGGAGAGTCCAGCCCACTGTGGGCTCCTGCATGGGCAGGTGGTCCTAGGTTATATAAGAAGGCTAGCCATGCATGAGCCTGCCTGTGAGGCTTCAAGCAGTGTTCTTCCATGGTTTCTGCCCTGATTTCCCTCAACTATGACCTGAAAATATAAGCCAAGAATCCTTTCCTCCCCTACGCTTTACCACAGCAATAACAAGAAAACAAGAATAGTGATTTTTATTCATGTTAGAGATGAGACATCCCTGTTGTTAAGATCACCACCATTGTCACCATCCACCAATTCTTCTGCTCCAAAGCCTATCGCTCAGGAGACCTCAAATTCAGGCCTATGAGACGGCTCACTGCCAAGCCTGACCAGCTGAGTTCAACCCCTGGAGCTTCCACAGTGGATAGAGAGAACTAAATCCCACAACCTGTTCTCAACATATGCTCTATGGCGCGCGAACACACACACACACACACACACACACACACACACACACACACACACACAGAGGCAAATTAAATCTAGTAAATAAAAATTAATGTGACAATGTTTTAAAGACACTCAAGAAAATGCAAATAAGTAAATAATGAAGATATTCAATAGGTTGAGTGTGGTAGCCATGCCTTTAATCCCAGAGGCAGGAGGATCACTGTGAGTTTGAGGCCAGCTTGGTCTATGTGGGGAGTTTCAGGCCAGCAAGGTTACATAGTGAGATCCTGCCTGATTAAAGAAAAGAGAATTTTTTAATAAATAACACTTTAATTTTGTGAAATTTAAATGTCGGTGGAAGTGAGGGAGGTTTACCCCTGGGGGGTAGTCTCTAGACAGCCCTGTACTGGCTGGGACACTGCCACTTTTGGAGAGTGGGGACCCAAGTGATCTGCTTTTGCCTCTCACATCAGCCCTGTCTTCACCACGGTCTCTACCAAAACCAGCTGAGCAGTGAGCAAAGTGAGAGACAAACAGGCTGGCTGGATCAGTGGTGACCAAGAGTTTGCTGTCTTTCATTGTGTGTGTATGTGTTACTCATGTGTGTGCTTACATGTGTGTGATGCATGTGTGTATATGCTTGTGGAAGCACTAGGCTGGTCATCCTTAATCAGTCTGCATCTTATTGAGGAAGAGTCTCTGGCTTGAACCCAGAATGTAACAACCTGACTATCCAGTGTTGCTCTGGGAATCCCGTCTCCACCTTCTGAGTGATGGAATCACAGGTAGTCCTTTATGCCCATTCGCACACCTGGTGTTTACACGGCTTTGGGGCTCTGAACTCTCATCCTCACGTTTGTGCTCTGAGCATACTATCTCCGGAGCCACCTTTCCAGCCTCCCTCCAGGTCCTTACAGTCACTTGTCTCTGCCAACCATCTCCCAGAAGCTCCAGGCACTCTTTTCAAGGTTGCCTCTCCAACCCAGCTGTGCTGGACCGCATCAGCCTCCTGTTCATCCTCTTCTATTAGGATGCCATTGAAGGCTGTGGTGATCCATGACCCCCTCCCTAGGAGGTGCAGGCTCCAAGTCTGAGACGCAGGAGATGTAGAACTGTCTGCCTGGGGCCCAGGGAAAGGCAATGCCCGGTATGGCTTGGTCCACAGCAATGTAGCCTAGTCATGGTGCCGCCAAGTTCTTTTGTCCTAGCACAGAAGCCCTAACAGCCCTAGACTTCCTGTTACTCCCTGCCACAGACACCCACACTGGTGGGTACCTAAACTGTAACCATAGCAAATGCTGCTAGTGTTCCCAATACTGTTCACGTGTGGACTTGGCCAGCCACCTTGATGCTACATATGGTCTGCATCCTTGATAGCTTTTAGGAGTCCTGGTCCTTTTCCTCCTGAAGTCCAATCTCAATGTAACTTACAGGCCTGTGGCAAAGGATGCTGGGAAACTCTCATCTTGAAAGAGCTCAGCCATTTGGCCTGCTACCTGTAGTTACTTAATAAAGAATACAGAGATGAAGAGGTAAGGAAAGGTGCCCTACTCCTAGTAGCAAGTCTTGAACATTCTCGTTAAACTAGGTCTGTGGTGCCCACTTGTAATCTCAGAACTCAGGAGGCTGAAGTTCATGAGTTTCAGTCTAGCCGAGACTACAAAAGGAGTTTCAGACCAGTATGAGCTACATAGAAACTCCTTGTCTTACCCTACCACTACCAAAAACAAGTTCTCACCAATATCGGTGTTGTACACTCTTGATCTAGCACTCAGGAGACAAAGGCAGGTGAATCTTGAATCTCTGAGTTCAAGGGAAGTCTGGTCTATAAAGTGAGTTTCAGGACAGCCAGCATTCCACAGAGAAACCCTGCCTCAAAAAACAAAAATGAGAAAAACCAAGTCCCTAAGAGATGAGCTGGGACCAACAATATGGTTTAGTAAATGAAGGTGCCTGTGGCCAAGACTGATGACCTGAGGTAGACCCCACATGATGGAAGACAGGAACTGACTCTTTCAGGCTGTTTTCTGACCTACACACACACACACACACACACACACACACACAATCATTTTTTTAAAAAATGTGATCAAGACTAGAATGTTCTAGAAGCAGGTCTTCTGAGGTTGAGGTTGTTTCTCTCCACCACAGCCCAGGTGATCTCCCTCCCCCCCCCCAATGTCATCCTAGGGGCTCCCTTTCTGTCTTGGGGAGGAAGACCTCCAAGACCCAGCCTGTGCCTCTGAGCAATCTGGGCTGAGACAAGGGTTCTGGCCACCATCACTGAGAAGACCTGCTCCTTGTTCTGAGGCTGCTGTGAGTCACAGCTGGCCTCACAGGTTAGCACCCTGAGCTGCCTCACAAAAACCACAACACACTGCATGGTGACAGCTCAATGTTGGAAGAATGTTGTTGCCAGACAGGTTTATGAACTAACCCAGCTCCGAAACCAGGCTGGGTTGCTGCTACATGGGGCGGTGTCTGGGACAACCCCCACCCCCTCAAATAAGGATACATGCAAGACCCTGAACCTCAACACACCCTCTGAAGGCTCAAAGAAACCAGCCACCACCTCTGAGCTGTCCAGATGGCTTAGTGGTTAAGGTCACTGTCACCAAACCTGATGACCTGTAGCTCACCAGAACCCACATGGTGGAAAGAAAGAACTGATCCCCACAAGCTGTCCTTTGACCTCCGCACATGCGCCATGGCATGTACATAAACTCTAGAATAAATAAGATTAAAAAAACAAGTCAGTCACCTCCTCTAAGCAAAGCAAAAGTAGGAATGTGACCCCAGGCCACCATCCTATGCCACTCCACTAAGTTGTGAGGTCAGGGAGGTTGAAGGACTCCCCAAAGAAGACTGCAGGCATCGTGGGCAATCTTGAGTCATGAATACAGAGGATGGTGACAGCAATGATAGCTGCTGGTCCCAGCCCCGTGCTGAGATGGGCTCTGCACAGCACACTCCTGTGCTGTGCTATGAGGGTCTCGTGGCCAAGGTCTACAGCCAAGGTCGCCTGCAGGGCCCTGCTCATTCGGCTGCCTCTAGCAAGGAGCCCTTGCCTCCCTGCTTGTCCTGACAATCCTTGGTTTTCCTTGGCTGGAAGATGGAGGGTTCCTTGCTTGTCTCTGTCTCTATACTGTGAGCGTCTTTGTGTGCAGAGTTTCCTCTTCTTAGCAAGACAGCGACCGTATCGTAATCAAGAGCCTACTCTAATCCAATATGACCTCTCATACTTCTGCAAAGAGCAAAGATCATATTTCTAAATAAGGTCATGGTCACTAGTTCAGGGCACATACATTATTCAACCCAACATATCACATGTTAATTCTCTCAACACACCTGACCCTGCTTCCACCTGTGTCACACAGACAAGAGATTCAGAGAGGTTAAACAACCAGCCAAAGGTCACACAGCCACACCTGGGGATCCAGCATCTCCGACTCCCAATGGTGCTGGCTCTCACCTCACTCCCCCACATCACCCACAGAGCTCTTCCTGTGGGTGCAGCCTTGAGGGACCAGGCTTACAGTTCACAAAGCAAATGGCGGTGGAGAGACTCCATTCATTGCCCAAGTTCATACAATGAACAAGTGGCAGGTCCTTTGGGCCCAGGTCTGCACACTCTACCACATAGGCTCCACCAGGCAATCTAATGGGAGCTTCTGTGACTGTATGAAGCCAATGGAGGCTACTGGTACAGCGTGATCAATGGCATTACCATGTTCGCTGATAACATCCACTTCTGCGACACCTGCCAAGTTTGTAAAAAGCTCCAGCTGGCCCCCTCAGGTGTCACTCTAGTGCCTGCTACTCTCTGTGGCAGCAGGGCCAGTGGTATGAGTAGTCACACAGTGGAGATCTGACCAAGAGTCCACGGGAAGGGCTGGAAGGACTGCCTAGTAGTTAAGGTTAAGTGGTTTGCAGAGGAAATGAGTTCAGTCCCCAGCACGTTCATTCCGGGTATCTGACATTTCTTCTGCATCATGCATACATACTCTTACATGTAAAGGTAAAAACAAACTTTAACAAAGAAGGATCCATGAGAGACAGACATAGTGCACACACATATATTCCCAGCATTACAAAGATCAAAGTGAGAAGCATGCCATTTTGAAGTCAGCCCAGGCTATATAAGGTGACCTGGGCTTTTGTTGTTCTTTGTTACTATTATATGTGACAATTTAAAATGTTTTTCCAAGTTGTCTGATGATTTAACAGGACTTGCTTCACTTTTATCGCAAACAGCAGTTAACACACTTTTTGTTGATTTTAATTGTCATGAATTCTACTTTAGTAATATATTTTGTTATTACCCAACATATTGACCAGTAATTTGTATAGATTCAATTCGGGCCTTGGCAGCTAGAGTGTCAATGATGGAGTCACGGGATTGGATGATGCTGGATGCTTTCTCAGGCCCTATCTCCTGGCCTGCTGTAAGCCTCAAGCAGAACTCCACTCTAGGCTTCTGTTACCTTCAAAATAAAAGCCTAAAGATAAAACACAAAAGTCTTATCTCTATATCAAATCCCTTCATAATAGTCCCCATCATTTTTATATACTTTATTTTGTTTTTGTTATTACTCTATGGCTCAGGCATGCCTCAAGCTCACTCTGTAATCCTGGATGGCCTCAAGTTCAAGGCATTCCTCTTGCCTCCATCCTCCTGAGTACTGAGTTACAGGTATGAGCCACCACAGTACATGGCTGCAGTGTTTTCCTGTAGAGCTTACAACAAAGTCTTCATTGTACCAACCAGGTTGCTCAAGGCTGGCCCAATGACATGGTTCTCCTCTGATTAATTCCAGATTCCCTCCTAATCCCCAAACATGTCATCAGACCATTGTGCGTGCTGTTCCTTCTGTCTGGAAGGCCATTCCCTGTATCCTGCATGCTAACTCCTTTTCCTTAGAATCCCAGTTCAGCTTCCCCTCCTGAGCCACCTTGGACTTAGGCAGAGGCCGCCAGTCATTCTCCATCAGGCCTAGCTATTGTCATTTCCTGTGGCATTTACCATCACCTACAATTACCCTGTGTATTTGTCTCTTTTGCTTCTCAATTGTCTTTCTCCCATGAGGCAAAGGCTTCTGGTCTCATTCTCTGCTGCCCTCAGCACCTGCTACATTGCCCAGCATATAGTAGGTCCTCAACGGATAGTCACTTAATAATTAAATGAGTCTGGTAGACAAAGCAGAGACACAAAGACCAAATGGGTGTGTGGGATCAGGAGGCTGGCCCAAGAGGGTGAGGCCCAAGTGGAAGCCACTGGGGACATACTGGCAAAGGAAAAGCAGGAGCTGGACCTCCCCCAGGAGGAAGTCTGTGACCAGACCTAATTGGGATGAGCATGACCATGTCTTTGGGCCAGCCTTAACCAGCCTGGTTTAGTACAGTGATAGGTCTTTTGTAAGCTACATGAGAAAGGCCTCCAACTCTAGCTGAAGCTTTAGTCAGGGTTAGAAAAAGAAGCCAGATGTCTCTCTGGGGCTCCAGCCCAGCTATTACTACAGACACAAACTAGGGAAGGGCTCCTTGCTCTATATCATCATGCAGAGCCCACAGCAGTAACTTGGATTAGGTGGTAGAGGCATTAAGCTCAAAGGTGAAATGTGTGCCCAGTCATTCTCTGTGTCCTTCTGTTGGAACCTCTCCAAGGTACTGAAGGTTAATTGTACCTTCTTCCTTGGAGGTCTGGGGTAGGTATAAAGATCAGCCTGCCCCTGAAGGTTCATGGGGAGAAGGGCCAGCATGGGTAAGAGATGCCTTAGGACCTTGAGGACAGTTGGTGGCATTGAAGTTCCAGAAGTCAAAAGAAATATCACCAGGTGACCCAGGGGTTAAGAACATGTGCCCTGGAGTAAAACCCTGAGGGCTCACCTCAGAGCTAAGCAACCTTGGGTAAGACCCTACCTTTCACAGCCTGTGAAAACAGACATAACTGTTATTCATCCCCCAGAAGGAAGATGTTAAAGGGTGAATGAGCTAATACACACAGAAAGCCTGGTAAGCCTAGATACATGGTGGCGCTACCTACCTACCTACCTACCTACCTATCTATCTATCTATATATCTATCTATCTATTTAAAATACAGATTGAAGTAGAATCTCCCTATATAGCTCAGGTTATCTCAAACATATGATCCTCCTGCCTCAGCCTCTTCAGTGCCACAGATGTGTGTGATCACATCCTGCCCCCATGATGGCGCTTCTTAGGGGCCTGTTGTATGCCAGGCTCTGCTGCATTCCTTGTATGCAACTGGCCTGGTTCTTCACCAATGTCAACTTCATGAAACAGAGATGCTCCAGGTTGAAGGAAACTAAAAGAGAATGGTTCCCAGCGGGTGGGCTTGGGTTTCCAGCTGCATTAGCGGGCGCTATCGGGGCAACTGGCAAATTCCTGAGTGGACTGTACATTAGATGGAGATGCAACAGTAATTCACTGACACTGCTCACGGGGCAGTGGGTATCAAAGAGCTTTTTGTTATTTAGCAAATGCATGGTTCTGTGTGGAAGGGGAAAGAGACACTATGTCTAAAATCTCTTAGAGTTCAGGGGGGCTGGGGAGTGGGCGCACATGCCTTTAACCACAGGCAGAAGCAGGAGGATATCTTTGAGTTTGAGGCCAGCTTGGTCCACAGAGTGAGTTCCAAGCCATCCAAGGTTAACACTTAAGACCCTGTCTCAAAAACCGATGATGATAATAATAAAAGAGTTCAAAGGAAGCCAGGTGGTAATGATCCACGCCTTTAATCCCAGCACTCGGAGGCAGAGGCAGGCAGATCTCTGTGAGTTTGAGGCCAGCCTGGTCTACAGAGTGAGTTTCAGGACAGCTAAAGCTACACAGAGAAATTCTGTCTCAAAAAACCAGAAAGCTCAGTGGGGGCGGGGGGAGAATAGGGAAGGAGGAAAGAGAGAGAGAGGCACCCTGTAAAACTTTTAAAAATTAAAATATGACACAATTTTCCCTTCAGGCAATACAAAACATAACAAATCATGAGTTTAGACTTGGGTCCCCCCTGCCCCGCCCAAAGATATCATGTGTATGGAAATATTATATGTGTGTGTATGTATATATATATACATATATATTTAATCTAAGTTACTTCTAGCCCAGAGCATTTGAATAAAGGATACCCAATTAGTAGATGAAAACCACAGTTCAGCTAGATGCAGTGATACTTGTATCTTCAGGGCAGGGTGGTGAGCTAGAGGCCAGCTTGGGTTACAGAGCAAAACTCCAGATAGAGAGAGACAGAGACACAGACAGACAGAAAGACTAACCCACAGATGTACCATAAGCTTCAGTGAGGGGCTGGAGAGATGGCTCAGAGGTTAAGAGCTCATAACCTTCAAAAAGTGAAATACCAAGGTAGCTGGGGCAGGGCTACTGTGCACAGGTTAAATTCACACGAGATGTCTCAGCACATCCAACAGAAGCCAGTTATTGCCCCATTATCAAGACAAGGTGTTCTCTGTATAGGGTAGCCATCATCTACATCCCTGCTGGGGCCTCTGGGTGGAAGGAAGCAGGCATTTGCTCCACCCCCAAGCACCTCCTGGCCAGGGCCTCAGGCAAATAGTTAGCCTGCATCCCCGGCCTACTCAGACATCACTGAGGTGAAGGATGAAAGAGCTGGGGCAGAGCACTTCATGGCCAAAGAATGTGACCCATGGTGCACTGTATCCCCACCCACCCCACCTGGCAGGTTGCTGGCCCAGACTGTGGGCAGCCTTGGGCTGGTTAGCACCCCGAGGACCTGGTCAGGGACTTTCCTTACAGCAGACCAAGGCCAGGAAGAGGCACTACCTCATGAGTCACAGTCCCCTCCCCCTTAAATGCCAAGCATCTGTCCCCAGACTGGGCTCCCGGGAGGGAAAATAGAGTTTGCATCCCAGCTTTGAGCTCCACTCATGGAAGCCAAGATACATGTGATTATAATGAAGATATAGGCATGTAAACGCCAATTGAGGATACCCTTCCACTTAACTCGGAGGCGCTGTGGAACCAGCTGTGAGTCAGGGTTCGGCCTGGGTATTCGGCTTTATTTAGAGGAGCGTCAGCTGCCCACCCAAATTAGCTGCTCCTCTACAGCCTCTGTTCTGCCACTCACAGGCCTGTCAACGCTGAGTCTCTGAAAATCAAGCCAGCACTTTGCTGTGAGACTGTTTCATTGTTTAACAGTTTTTAAACCATCCAAATTCAAACAATATAAGCCCCGTGCAAGCAGAATATCTTCCTGCTTAACCTCTGCCTTCTATCCCACTCCTGAGACCATCATCACCACCAGAAATCAGCCCATTTATCAGCTCAGTCTGAGAACTGCTTTCTACCCCCTCACATGCTAGCCTGGTTCATGAATTGTCCAGCATTTGGTTCTTCATACCAAACTCTCCTGAAAAACATTCCAACAAGCAGTCTACCCTAACTCCTGGCACCATGGCTGGACTGTGCCCAGTTAGTTCAATCTATCTACTGAAGACCACAAAACAGCCACACAAAGCTGTCTAAAGATCTCCAAACCAGAAATCCCAAAACTTGGAAGGCTGAAGCAGGAGGATCTGGGCTACATGTCAAGTTCCAGGCCATCCTAGTTCAAGAGAGCCTGCCTCAGAAATAAATCCAACCCGGGATAACCATGCTGTTTATGGTCCTTTGTAACCATAATGCTTCCAGGAATGTCTCTGTAACCTGGCTCTTTGCTGTCATCTACAAGTAGCAGAAACCCCCCCAAAGAGAACTGCTAAAAATGACACTATCATTTTATCTTATTTGTTTGGTAGTTTTTGAAGATGTGTCTTTATTTTGTACATGTGAGTATTTTGTCTTCATGTGTGTATATGTGTATCATGTACACCCCTGGTGCCTGTGGAAATCAGAAGAAGGTGTCTGATCCTTTGGGCCTGAGATACAGTGAGTGACCATCACCCCTGTAGGAATAAAGCTATGTAAGTCTTTTGCATTTGGTGTTGGCATGAAGGCTCACAGAGTTCACATTCAGGAGGATAAAGAGGGCAGGGGAGTGGCAGGCTTGGCACATGCCTTTAGTGCCACTAGACCAGAGGCAGGTGAGTCACTGGGAACCCAAGGCCAGCCTGATCTACACAGTGAGTTCCAGGCCAGCCAGTGCTATATAATAAACCATGCATAAAAAAGAGAGGAGGCCGGTCTGGCGGTGGTGGTGGAGGTGGTAATGATGGTCGTGGCGGTGGTAGTGGTGGAGGTGGTAATGATGGTCGTGGTGGTGGTGGTGGTGGTAATGATGGTCGTGGTGGTGGTATACTCCTTTAATCCCAGTACCAGGGAGGCAGAAGCAGACAGATCTTGGTGAGGCCAGGCTGGTCTACATAGTGAGTTTCAGAACAGTCAGAGCTGTTACACAGAGAAACCCTGTCTCAAGAATCAAAAATAGATAGATAGATAGATAGATAGATAGATAGATAGATAATAAAGGAGTTGTATGCCACCAAGATTGACAGCCTGGGTTTGACCCCCAGGACCCATGTAATGGAAGGAGACAACTGATTTTTAAAAGTTGCCTTCTGACCTTCATGTCATGCCATGCCACATGTGGTCTTCAGTAGATAAACTGAACAATGCCATTTTTTTAAAAAAGGGGGGGTTGGAAGAGGAGACTAGAATAGGGTAGAATTGTCTATAACCAGCTCTCCTCTATGGACATGTTTTGATTTGGTTATTCTTAAGAAAGTCATTGGCTTGTTCTGTTGTAACAGATAATGACGTTCAAATCTAATCCAGAGTCTTTATATGCTCTATTTCCAGGGTACATACCTGTCATGCTGCTTGGCCTTGAGCACCCCGGATGTGGCTGTCACACAGTGTAAGTGCTGGGCTGGGCTGCTGGACACAGTATGCTGAAATGTGGGGCCCTGGGGCCTGTGGCAGACCCCAGAGGACAGCTGCAGACTCAGGATGTGAAACCAGACCCTGCTCATGAAGGCTCTGGAGCTCACACATACCCAGGGCATTAATATTTTATCCAACAGCCAGTAAGGACTCAGGGGAACAAAAGTTACTCCAGGAAGGAGCCAAACAGAAAGTGAGAAGCCTACCACCTCCATTCGGATGCTGCCTCTGACTAAAGGGATTCTCTATCAAGAAAACTGAAAAGGAAGGCAAGCTGCAAACAGCCATGGTTGGTGTGAGCCTCCTGTCAGTGACTGAGGTCTGACTTCAGTGCCCTGGGATCCAGTCTGTATTGGCTACAGATCATGTACATGCTGTCTGTACATCCAAGGATAATTCCTACTCTGAAAATGTGGTAGGAGCTGAGACCAAAGACCGGGCTGAATGACTGCAGGGCCACCCACCTGAAAGGGCTCCTTTCATCCACAAACCAGGGCTGGGCCAGGAAGCTTCAGGGTGCCTGGCATGGTGGGAACAGGAGACACCTTCTCTCTAGGATCTTGGAGCTGGGACCCTGTCCAGAGTCTCATCCTACCTATGTGATACCCACAGTGACCTTAGGCCCATAGCCTTCCAGTGGAGGACATTTTCTGGGGCTGAGGAGCTGCCACCATGAAGCCCTGGGTGGCCAGACACTCTTGTGCTCCCTGAGTCACAGCCCTTTCAACAGGCACAAGAATGAGTCTCTGACACCTGGGAGAGGAAGGGGCTGAGAACTTTCATTTCTGGAAATCAGTGTTAGCTCTAGAAGGTTCTGAAGACCAAAGTCATTCTACCTGAGGCTAAAAAACGAAAAACTAAACTAAAATAAATAACAAAAGGACTGGCATCTCCTTAGAGGCTCAGTGAATAACAGATTCCAGCTAGGTCATTGCAGATGGGATAACATTTATTCCTTCCTACAACACTTGAGGTAAGTCTCCTCTGTGGTTCCCAGGCGAGGCCATTGAGGTGCCAAAGAGTGGTTGGTGTACAGACTTAACGTTATACCATGGTTGGGAATCTGTCATCTTGGTAGATTTACAACTTTGCCAATGATACTTATGTGATTCCTCACCTGTTTTTTGTGGATACATAGTACATATTCAATAAAATCTGAATATTGGGGAGAGAGCACCCAGTCAAATCCTAGGCAGACAGCTCAGGAAATTCTTAAACCTTGAATACAAGGATAAACAGCTGAGTCAGTCACAGATCCCTTTAATCCCAGCCCAGGGAGAGCAGGAGGTGGTTACCAACACCCTTGATCCCACAACTCCAGAACTTCTTCTGTTTCTGTGAGTTCAAGGCTACATGTCTTTTTAATCCTAATCTGGATGGGATAGGGTATATAAGGGCTGTAGAAACCAGGCAGAGACAGAAGCGACAGGCAGAAGTGGCCAGGCGTGAGGCTGAGGAAGTTGCAAGACAGCTGGGTGAGACTTGACTGTGGTGCTTCCTCTCTCTGATATTTCAGCCTTCCCCGGATATTTGGCTCTGAGTCTCATTTGTTTCTACAGTTTCTAGAGGAAGGCCCAACTGAGGAGTCAACAGAAGCTCCATGGCCTTCCCCACTTCCATTTCAGGATGTAATGGGACCCAACTAATACTGGTCCCAGCGCAGGTACAGAACCAGTGTCCTCTGGTGTCACTTGTGAGATAGAAATTGGGATTAACGTCCCTTTCCCAGGAAGCTGGTGTGTAGCAACCTGCCTAGCCAGTCAACAACAGAGCTGGGACTCAGCCCAGGGCTGTGCCATCGTTAAAGCTTTCCCTGGGCATTGCACGTGGCCATCCACGTGTACATGTGACCATGAGAAAACTGAATGAGCAGGGTGAGGCCAAGTAGGCAGCGTGGGCCGTCAATGGGAGGAGGGAGGTTGGAAGCAAAGTTCTGTGTAGGCCCTTGCCAAGAGTGCTTGCAATGGTCGGCCTGAGAGTGCACCCTGGAGAGACAGGCAGCAGAGCTCACCGGCACCCTGGCTACTGGCCCCAGCTCTGCTGAACAGATACCATCTTTGAGCAGGCCTGGGCAGAAGGCAAATCCTGGGACATCCAGGCCCTACTGTTTGAGACACAGGAGCCAGAAAAAGAGCTGACTGGAGACATCCACCATAACGCCTATTTCCTTCCTTTCTTCCTTCTTTCCTTCCCTCCTCTCTTTTTTTGAGACAAAGTCTTACCATGTAACACAGACTGACCTCAGAGTCATGAACTTCCCTCAGCCTCCACAGTGCTGGGCTTATGTGCATGAGCTACTACACCTGGTCACAGTCCTCTTTCAGGAAGCACCCAGGGAGCTGCCTGTCACCCAGGAGAGGAACTCTGTGCCCTCCCTCCATGGCACGCTCAGCCCTTCGGGCATAAGGTCCTGGTCCCCAGAAGGAAAGAAGGAAGGAAGGAAGGAAGGAAGGACAGTCTCACCAAATATAGAAGCAGCTACTAGAAGATACTAACAGTTCTGGAGCTACCTCAAGGCTTGAGAGTCAGAACAGACCATGTCACTATATCCATCTTACATATAAAACTGGCTCCAAAAATGTCAGCTTGGGCTGGGGAATGTGGCACAGCGGTAGAACGCTTGCCTAGCATGTATGTTCCTGGCCTTAGTGAGGCATGGCGGTGTATACTTGGAATCCTAGTACTCACAAGGCAGAGGTGCATGGCTCTTAGTGAATCTGTGGCCAGCCTGGTAAACAGAGAGTTGCAGTCCAGGGAGACTATGACCCCCACCCCACCCCCCAAAAACCCCTAACAACAAAACACCACAGATCCCAAATAAGTCATTTTACCCAGTAGGTATAACAGGCACAGTGCCTAGGGCCCAGAATACTTTAGGAGTCTGGAAAATATTTGAATTTAGGGCCAGTAAAATGTCTTAGTGGGTAAAAGCGCTTGGCCCACAAACCTGATGAGCTGGGTTCGAGCCCCAGAACCCCCAGAAGGAGAGAAGTGATTCCCGGTGTCCTCTGACCTCTACTGAGAGCTGTAGCAGAAATGCCTCTGTCTCTCTAACATGCGTGTGCTCGAGTGCACACAGGACAATAATAATAAATGTTGAGCCTGGTGGTGGTGGGGGTGTACACCTTTAATTCCAGCACTCAGAAGGCAGAGGCAGGTGGATCTCTGTTTGAGGCTAGCGTGGTCTACAGAGCAAGTTCAAGGACAGCCAGGGCTCCACAGAGAAATCCTGTCTCAAAAAAAACAATATAATGATGATGATGATAAGTGGAATTCAGTTGGTGTGGTCGCATCTGCCTGAGGGTAATCCCTCACTCAGGAAGAGAAAACAGGAAGAAAGTTCAAGGGCAAGCCTGGGCTACACAGGAGTAAAATTTAAAATTTCAATTAAAATCAAATGAAGAAATATGAGCTTTCAGGGTTAAGAAACATTTTTCTTCAGCAAATCCTACCGGCGTGCGCCACCACAACTGGCGGCAGAAACATTTTTCTTATAGCATGAACATGCTCTATGACACTACTACTATAGCAGTGACATACATTTAGGGTTTGTTTTCTTTCTGATAGGCTCACAAAAGCAAAAGTGCCTAGGATGCTAGATGCACGATACAGCAGAATCTGAACCAGGTGCCCCCTCTCAAGCCCTGCTGGCCAAACCTAACGACTAAAGAGCTGGCTATGGCCATCTCAGGTAGATTCAGAGTCTTCCCTTGACCCCTGGAAGGCCACAGGGTCACAGACAGAACACTGCTTGCCAGCCTGCCCAGCTGGCCACAAATCCTAGTGGGCAAGTGGCCCAAGCTCAATTCCTGGCCTTCCAGGAAGCCACCAGAGCAAAGAAACTGCCTTTCAGAAGCCAGTCATTCATGGAGGAAAGACAGGGATCGTGCCAGCCAAAGCAGCTGCTCACCCCCGGGGAAGGGCACAAGAGGACCATGCAAAACATTTTATCTTTTCTTCTCCTTGGAAAGGAGCCCCTACCAGCCTGCACCATCAGATTATTGGGTTGTCATTACCACATTACCACTTGCTATGTAGTCCCTGCTGGTCTGAAGCTCCACATGTAGCTCAAACTAGCCCTGAAACAGTGGATCTCATCCTGTGGGTCTCTATCCCTTTGAGGAGGAGGGGGTTGGATAACCCTTTCACGGGGGTTACCTAAGACAATAGGGAAACAGTATTTATATTACGATTCATAACAATAGTGAAATTATAATTATGAATTAGCAATGAAATAATTTTATGAGTAGGGCTCCCCACAACACGAGGAACTATATTAAAAAAATTGCAGCATTAGGAGAATTGAGAACACTGCCCTGAACTCACACAGATTTACCTACCTTTGCCTCTGGAGTGATGGATTAAGATGTGTGCACCATGCCTGGTCTGGTCCTGGTTTCCCTAACATGACCAGAGCACAGATCTAGCTTTGGACCTTGTTCTGCTATGTAATTGGTTGGATAACCCTGAAAAAAATTACTTCGGTTCTCTGTGTTTTCCCTTTTGTAAAATGATTGTAATGAGAAGAGGCTGTAATCAAATGCTTTCTATATTGCAAGGCCACCATAACAAACAATAGCCAGAGCATTCATTTGTTTAGAAAAGAAAAATATATTAACCACAAATCCCCAGGGCTTCAAGTAATTGTTATGCTATGGACTTGCCTGAGACTTTGATAAATTTGGAAATGTCACCAAAGCCAATCCCTGGGGCCACAAGGCAAGGTAAGGTCAGTCTGCTTCCTATCAGATCTTTGAGGGGACAGATTAGACAAAAAGAAAGGGGAGCCTGGTCTCCACTTAAAGCACCAGCAGCAGAAATTTCTCTGCCAGGGTGACTTGAGCCCTGAAGGTCTGAGATTACTCAACCCAGGGCTTAAACTGTGAAATGAGGGCAAAGGCCCACGTGCAGGTGAGCCAGGTTGGGGTGCAGAGAGTGAGCTGTGGGATGACAACCCCATATGCACATCCACAGGGACAGTTAGGATCTCTCAAAGCTCTGGAAGGCAGGCAGCCCCTGCAGCAGCAGCACCTTGGGCTACATACCAAGAGAGCAGAGTCTCAAGAGTCCCCTGTGCCCAAGAGTCAGCTATTCTGGAAGGGAGATGTGGCCCAGACCTTCAGTCTTGGATTCTGCCTGGTGACTCATGTGCATGAGAGGCTCAGCCAGAAGAATTGCTGTGAATCCAAAGCCATGCTGAGGCCAAACCCAGAAGATATATGAGTTCCAGGTCAGCCTGAGTTACAGAGCGAGAATATGTAAAACAAACAGAATATAAAAATCAGACTGGAGTCTCAGCTGTGAGTAGTTAATTTAAATTGTGTGTTGTGTGTATTTGTATTGTGTATGTATGCATGTACCAATGCATGTGTATTTAGAGATCTGAGGTCTATGACTTGTTAGGGGCAAAAATTACTAAATGAGAATTATGGCCACCATTCTCCAAAAGATCTCATGGTTAGACCTGGAGTGCAGACTGACAACTTTTGGTCTGTGGTTCTTGTTTTTTTTTGTTTGTTTTGCGCGTGTGTGTGTGTGTGTGTGTGTGTGTGTGTGTGTGTGTGTGTGTGCAAGCCTGAGGATAACCTTGGAAGTCATCCTTAGGATGCCATTCATCTTCTTTGAGACGGGGTCTGTCTTTGGCCTGGAATTCTCCAAATAGGACAAACCGGCTAGACAGCAAGCTCAATCAATCTTCTTATGCCCACCTCCCCAGGGCTGAGACTCAAGCATGTACCACCAGTACTGGCACTTTATGTGGCCCTGAGGACTGAACACAGGTCCTCATGCTGGCAAGGCAAACACTTTACAGAGGTGTTCACCCTCAGCCCTGTGGTAGGGCTTGGGTTTTACTGAGACATGATCTCACTCTGTAGCCCAGGATGGCCTGGAACTCTCCTTTCTCTTGTCTCAGCTTCCTGAGTATTGGAATTACAGGCTCAGTCTCATTTTTACTTTTACTTATTTTTTTTAATATTTATTTTTATTCCATGTGAATTGGTGTTTTGCCCTCATGTATAACTGTGTAAGGGTGTCAGATCTTGGAATTACAGACAGTTGTTAGCTGCCATGTGGATGCTGGGAATTGAACTCAGGTCCTCTGGAAGAACAGTCACTGCTCTTAACCGCTGAGCTATCTCTCCAGCCCCTATTTTTATTTTTTTAAGATTTATTTATTCATTATGTATACAGTATTCTGCCTACATATATGCTTGTATGCTAGAAAAGGGCAGCAGATCTCACCATAGATGGTTATGAGCCATCAGGTAGTTACTGGAAATTGAACTCGGGACCACTGGAAGAGCAGCCAGTGCCCTTAACCTCTGATCAGTCTCATTTTAATATATGTGCTGTTGTTTAGAAATACATTACTATTGTGTTTTTCCCTTTATTAGGTTTTTGGGGGGGTCAAGGCAGAAATTCTCTTTAGAGTCCTGGCTGTCCTGGAACTTGCTTTGTAGACAGACCAGGCTGGCCTTGAACTTACAGAGACTTTCCTGCCTCTGTTTTCCTGAGTGCTAAGATTAAAGGCATATGCCACTACCATCTAGCCTGCTTGATTCTTTAAAAAAAACACCAAACCACCATTTCTTTTGTATGTGGTTGTACAGTTGTGTGCCACAATACATATGTGGAAGGTAGAGAAAAATTTGTGGGAATCAGTCTTTTGACTTCCACCATGAGGGACCCAGGGATTTGAACTCAGCTCATCAGGCTGGCACTTCTATCCACTGAATCTACACCCATCCTGCTTGCCCTCCCTCCTTCCTTCCTTTATGCTAAAATTCTGAACTGTGAAACACAAATAAGGTTGGCTGCTCTCCAGAGTGGGTGCAGCCTCCAGTCTCCTTGGCAATGGTTCTGTAGAAGCAATGACTGACTGGCCTGTGCTGTCTACTTTTCCTTAAGGAACTGAATCTGGGAGACTGAGAGATGCCTGGATGTGACTATAAGATTTAGGAAAGAGGAAAGGCCACACAAAACGTATTTCCTAGTCTTCCTCTTTGCCAAGGCTGGCTTACTCCCTGCAGGTCCCTCCACCCTGTGTGTAAAAAGAATGTTCCTTTTTATTTTTGTTCTGAGACAGTTATGAAAAAAATGTTGCCCCTTTGCCCAAGGGATTCAACACCAACATTTGCATAGTTGTGATCAACCATTCATCAGACAGAACAACACACAACTGTTTTGCAGTTCTTGGTGTACACCCAGAGTCCAGTGTACACTAGGCAAGTGCTGCCACTGTACCATGCCCAAGTCCTAAACCTTTTTCGTTTTTTTTGAGACATAATCTCATGTAGCTCAGGCTGACCTCCAACTCACTCTGTAGCTAAGACTGATCTTCTAATGCTCCTGTCTCCACTTCTCAAGTGTTATTATTACAGGCCTGGGCCATCTTGTTTTTTAAGGGAGAGTGATTGATATCTCAGTGGCTTTGCACACGCTCAGCACCTGATCCCTTGGGTTCGATCTCTGGCATTAGCGAGGGTAGAAAGTAAAAATGAAGGGACACAAGAACAACTTGGCTTGTATATTGACAGCAAGAAAAACAAACATGCTATTTACTGTATTGGGATTATGTTGTTGCATTGTAAATAGTTGTCCTACCTATTAGTTAATAAAAATGCTGGGGGCTGGAGAGATGGCTCAGTGATTAAGACCACTGACTGTTCTTCCAGAGGACCTGAGTTCGATTCCCAGCAACTACATGGCAGCTAACAACTGTCTGTAATTACAAGATCTGACACCCTTACACAGTTACACATGCAGGCAAACACTAATTCACATAAAATAAAAATAAATATATTTTAAAAATAAATAAATAAATAAATAAATAAATAAAAATGCTGATTGGCAGACAGGAAGTGTGAGAGGAGCTACCAGACTAAGAAAACTCTGGGAACAGGAAGAACAGAGCAAAGATGCCAGAAGACGCAGAGAAAAGAAGTTGAAATACAGCTGAGAAAAGGTACTGAGCCACATAGCTCAAAAAGATAAGAACCATGGGTTGAGTTAAGATAAAGGAGTTAGCAAGTTATATACCTGAGTCCCAGGTCAATCAGTATAAAATTGATGTAAGTGTCTGTGTGTTTCTGTGGGGCTGTGAGTGGGTCTGAATCTCAGAGCTAGGCTTGAAAGTCCAGACCAGAAACATCATACTACAATTAATACACCCAGCCAGCTCTAAAGGACAGCTGGGATGCATTTCAAACATCAGCAAAGGAGTCTGGGGATTCAGCCCAGTGTGGAACGCAGGCCCAGCATACGATGAAGTGCTGCGCTCATGCCTAGCACTGAATAGCCCGGGCTGCATGGTAGTATTAAATGTAATCTCAGCACTCTGGAAGTTGGAGCAGGAGGGTAAGGACCAAGATCAATCTTGGCTACACAATAAGATTGAAAACAGCCCGACCTACATGATGCCTCAAAACAAAAAGATAAAACTAAAGCATCCCATTTAAAGCACATACTTTCCGTGACGGTTGTTTGGCAGATGCATTTCTACTCTGTGAATCCCCTCACCAACATTAAGATAACAACGATTCACATCTACTGAGGATTGTGAGAGCATGTCTATGACATTTCATTTAGTTATCAGAACAGCCCTATAAAGGCAGCACTTTTTGGTGAAGAAGGAGCTGTGGATGGAATCTATCAATCCAGGTATGGGCTAGCCACTGAACCACACTACCAGCTTGAGAAGCACCACTTCTGTCAGCCTCATTTCTCAGACCAGGACTACAGGAGGTAAGGTACCCAAAACTGTGCCCAACAAAACTCAATGCAGACAACCTGCAGAGTACCAAGGGTCTGATACAAGAGTGTAGTGCCAGCTATTCAGCAGACTGAGGCAGGAGAATCACCAGTTCAAAGTAAGCTCAAGGCTGGCTTGAACAAGACCATGTCCCCAAATAAAAGATCCAAAGATGGTACTGCCTCCATGCAAAAGGCCTTGCTTGGGTTCAGTCTCCAGCATTGACAACAGGAATGAACAAAGCTGTGTCAGCCTAGACCTCCTCCGTCTCTGGGCCCTCACTCTTCAGAAGGTTCTCACCTGGGCCTGCAGGGTTCTCTTCTGGGAAGATACAGGCATATTTTCAGTGATCCTTATCCCACTGGCATGGGGGAGAACATTGTGATAAAGAAAAAAAACCCAAACCTCAAGCCCCATGCTGTGACATATCTATAATTTCTGCACTGAGACTGGGGCAAGGGGATCTGAGTTGAAGATAGTGAACAAACAACCCTGCCTCAGAAAGGTGGTGGGGCAGGCAGTGTGTGGTGGGGCGCAGGGTACGGAGTAACAGACAGCAGAGGATGTGACTCAGTTTGTAGTGTGTTTACCCACAGTGCACAGGTCCCTAGATTCTTTCCCCAGAACCATGTAAACATGGGTGTCTGGAAACCCGGCACTCAGGAAGTAAAGCAGAAGGATGAAAGCCTAGGTGTGGGCACACACCTTTGATCCCAGCACACAGGAGGCAGAGGCAGGTGGATTCCTGTAGTCAATTTAGAATGTGCCAGTCCAACCAGGGCTACATAGAGAGGCCCTATTTTAAAAGCAAACAACACAATGAAAAGCAGCACAGTAGAACTCATGCCAGATCAGAGGAGAATAGCAGAGTTTTTCTAGGCCTCTGGCTCTTTGTTCTACCTCAGCAAGGCACACCATGGAGCTGGTAGCTCACACCTGCCATCCCAGTACTTCTGAAGCCCAGGGGGAAGGGGCTCTGCAAGTGTGAAGCCAGCCTAAGATGATACATCAACAGGGGGCCAGCCAGATGGCTCAGTGGAGGAACACCACTTGCCATGGAAGCCTGGGACCTGAGTTCGAGCCCCAGAGCCCACAGAAAGGTAGAAGAGAAACAGTTCCACCAAGATGTCTTCTGACTTCCACATGTGTGTCCTCGTGCATCACACACACACACACACACACACACACACACACACACACACACACGATGATGATCCTAACCCGACCTCAGAAAACAAAACAAAAAAATGATGATAAATGAAATTAAAGATGCATTATGGGGGCGTAGGGGTGTGGCTTTGTCGAGAGGGATTGTCTAGCATGAACAATGCCCTGGGTTCATTCCCTCCACATTTAATAAAGCCTCAGTGGCTGTATTGATTGGTCTTTACAAACCAGTGTGTATACTGTTTGTGTGAATGGAACAACTGAGGAATTCAAACAACTCAAGCTTCAGCCTTGTGCTGTGGTTTTTTTTTTTTTTTTTCTATTAACAGCAAACATGAGATTGGGGTTGCTATGGCAACCCAGTTTAATTGACATTTTCATTTCCCAAGCGTTTGTTCTGGGCAGGTGGGGCAGACACGTGTCCTCTGGGATGTTGAGAATGAGGGTATCATACTTCCTCCTGTCACTGTTTCTCATTTGGGGGATGGTAGGATTGGGGTGTTTAACAGGCAGTGCACAGAGCATCCCGGGTCAGAAAAGCCAATGTCACCATGTAAAAACAGCATGGATGGGATATTGAGGCTCAGGTGGCCATGCAGAATGGATACAGCAGAGCTCCAGCTCAGTGACAGCTGAGGATTGCTTCAGACAATCCTGCTCAGTTAGGTTCTAAGGGGATGTTGGAAAAAAATATTGGAGTATGAAGACAGCATAGCATAGCTAAAATACATAAAAAATGCAAGACCCCTTTATTTTCTCAATCACCCTCATTTATACATCATATGTCATATTGTCAGCAAATTTGCTGTCCAAAGACAAAGGACAGGAAAACAGATGCTCGAGCATTTCTCCAGATTCAGCAATGGCTGGATAACATTAAGCTATGTTACCTGCCAGGACAGCTGATGTCTACTACAAACCTCTTCAGCCTAAGACATAAGAAGCTACATAGACAGGCAGCTTTGGCCTAGTCTTCCTGGCCACGAGGTTTCTGAGGACAATGCACACAGAATACTAAAGGCAACCCAGGGAAGTCCCAATACTGCCACCTGCCTACTGCTCCGCCTGTGCTTGTTTACGGGGGATTTCTCTCTTAGGCAAGGCTTTGTGCATGTCTGTTACCAAGTGTATCCTCACAAGACGGTATTCAGAAAAGCAAAGCTCCATGAAGGAAAATATGAGCTACTGGCAAATCATTTTTGCAGGGATAGGAAAATTTCTATGTGGAAAATATTGCTTTTGTGACTTCTCCGAGAGGAAAGAACTGGCTGAAATTTTGATGGGGCCATAGCTTGCCCTTAAAAAAAAAAAAAAAAAGAAAGAAAGAAAGGAAGAAAGGAAGAAAAGAAAATGCTTTTTGAGAAGTCCATCGAGTTTGACATCACCAGAGCTTTATGGAACCAGTTTTGTTCTAGGTTTGGAATGTCACCTTTGAGTCCTGAACCTCTCCTACCTCTTGGCATCACCCAGACCTCATTAAATAAAAACTGGGAGTATTCATGTGTGAAAAAAACCAAAAAGGAACTGCTAGATACAAGGTGAATTAGGTAGAAAGATGCCTTGGATGAGATGGCCTCTGGGACAGATGGGGAGGGCTAAGGGGCAGCAGGGTGGGGGTGGA